>JACCGJ010016295.1:0-10237 GCA_013407085.1 Atriophallophorus winterbourni | reverse complement strand
AAAAACTACAAAATTTATGAACCAATTCGAGATCGACAATATTTCAACCAATCAGAGCTGACATTGCCTGATATTTCAATACAGAAACTATAAACGTTTTATACCAATCTGATATCGACAATGTTCGAACCAATCAGAGCTGACAATGCTTAATATTTCAGTTTAAGGACTACAAACGTTTTGAACAAATCTGAGATCGATAATGCTCGAACCAATCAGGGCTCTTAATTCTTAATATTTAAGTCTAAAAACTACAAACGTTTCGAATCAATCTGAGATCGATAATATTTCAACCAATCACAGCTGACAATGCCTAATATTTCATTACAGAAAATGTAAACCTTTTGAACCAATCTGAGATCGACAATGTTCGAACCAATCAGAGCAGACAATGCTTGATATTCCAATCTAGAAACTACAAACGTCATGAAACAATTCGAAGATCGACAATATTTCAACCAATCAGATCTGACATTGCGTGATATTTCAGTACAGAAACTATAAACGTTTTGAACCAATCTGAGATCGACATTAATCGAACCAATCACAGCTGACAATGCTTAATATTTCAGTCTGAGGAGTACAAACGTTTTGAACCAATCTGAAACCGACAATGCTCAAACCAATCAAAGCTGACAATGCCTAATATTTCAGTCCAAAAACTACAAACGTTTTGAATCAATCTGAGATCGATAATATTTGAATCAATCAGAGCTGACAATGCTTATTATTTTAATCCACAAACTACAAACCTTTCAAACCAATTTGAGATCGACAATGCTTAATCCAATCAGAGTTGACAATGCCTTATATTTCAGTCTAAAAACTACAAGCGTTTTGAATCAATCTGAGATCGATAATGTTTGAACCAATCGGAGCTGACAATGCTTAATATTTCAGTCTAAAAACTACAAAAGTTTTGAAGCAATTTGAGATCGACAATATTTGAACCAAACAGAGCTGACAGTTCCTAATATTTCAGCACAAAAACAGCAAACGTTTTAAACCAATCTGAGATCGACAATGTTCGAACCAATCAGAGCTGACAATGCCTAATATATCAGTCTAAAGACTAAAAACGTTTCGAACCAATCTGAGATCGATAATGTTTGAACCAGTCAAAGCTGACAATGCTTATTATTTCTAGTATACAAACTACAAACCGTTTGAACCAATTTGAGATCGACGATGCTTAAATCATTCAGAGTTGACAATGCCTAATATTTTAGTCCAAAAATTACTAAACGTTTCAAATCAATCTGAGATCGACAATATTTGAACCAATCAGAGCTGACATTTCCTAATATTTCAGTACAAAAACCACAAACGTTTTGAACCGATCTGAGATCGACAATGTTCGAACCAATCAGAGCTGACAATGCTTGATATTTAAGTCTGAGGTCTACAGACGTTTTGAACCAATCTGAGATCGATTATGTTTGAACCAATCAGAGCTGTTAATTCTCAATATTTGAGTCCAAAAACTACAAACGTTTCAAACAAATCTGAAATCAATAATGTTTGAACAAATCAGAGCTGACAATGCTTGATATTTCAGTCCGAAAACTACAATGGATTCGAACCAATCTGAAATCGACAATGTTTGAACCAATCAGAGGTGACAATACTTAATATTTCAGTCTAAAAACTACAAACGTTTTGAACCAATTTGGAATCGACAACGTTTGAACCAGTCAGAGCTGACAATGCTTATCATTTTAGTCCACAAACTACAAACCGTTTGAACCAATTTGAGATCGACAATGCTTATATCAATCAGAGCTGACAATACCTAGTATTTAGTGCAAAAACTACTAAACGTTTTGAATCAATCTGAGATCGATAATATTTGAACCAATCACAGCTGATAATGCTTAATATTTCAGTTTTAAAACTTCAAACGTTTTGAACCAATTTGAGATCGACAATATTCGAACCAAACAGAGCTAAAAGATCCTAATATTTCAGCACAAAAACCACAAACGTTTTAAACCAATCTGAGATCGACAATTTTCGAACCAATCAGAGATGACAATGCCTAATATTTCAGTCTAAAGACTAAAAACCTTTCGAACCAATCTGAGATCGATAATGTTTGAACCAATTAGAGCTGACAATGCTTAATATTTCAGACTAAAAACTACAAAATTTATGAACCAATTCGAGATCGACAATATTTCAACCAATCAGAGCTGACATTGCCTGATATTTCAGTACAGAAACTAAAAACGTTTTGAACCAATCTGAGATCGACAATGTTCGAACCAATCAGAGCTGACAATGCTCAATATTTCGGTCCGAAAACTTCAAACGATTTGAACCAATATGAGATCGACAATGTTTGCAACAATCAGAGCTGACAATTCTTAATATTTCAGTCCAAAAACTGCAAACGTTTTAAACCAATCTGGAATCGACAACGTTTGAACCAATCAGAGCTGACAATGCTTATTATTTTAGTCCACAAACTGAAAACGTTTTGAACCAATTTGAGATCGACAATGCTTAATCCAATCAGAGCTGACAATGCCTCATATTTCAGACCAAAAACTACAAGCGTTTTGAATCATTCTGAGATTGATAATATTTGAACCAATCACAGCTGACAATGCTTAATATTTTAGTCTAAAAACTACAAACGTTTTGAACCAATTCGAGAGCGACAATTTTTGAACCAATCATAGCTGACATTGCCTAATATTCGAATACAGAAACTATAAACGTTTTGAACCAATTAGAGATCGACAATGTTCGAACCAATCAGAGCTGACAATGCTAAATATTTCAGTCCGAAAACTACAAACGATTTGAACCAATCTAAGATGGACAATTTTTGAACTAATCAAAGCTGACAATTCTTAATATTTAATTTCGAAAACTACAAACGATTTGGACCAATCTGAGATCGACAATGTTTGAATCAATCACAGCTGACAATGCCGAATATTTCAGTCCAAAAACTACAAACGTTTCGAACCAATCTGAAATCGATAATGGTTTTGTTTTTTTGGAACACATCCTAGCTGGACAATTGGGCTATATTTTCAGTCCGAAAACTACAGAACGGATCGAAACCATCTGATATCGACAAAGTTTTGAACCAATCAGAGCTTACAATTCCTAATATTTCAGTCCAAAAACTACAAACGTTTTGTACCAATTTGGCATCGACAACGTTTGAACCAATCATAGCTGACAATGCCAAATATTTCAATCTACAAACTACAAATGTTTTGAACCAATCTGAGATCGACAATGTTTGAATCAATCACAGCTGACAGTGCCCAATATTTCAGTCTGAAATTTACAAACGATTCGAACCAATCTGAGATCGACAATGTTTGAACCAATCAGAGCTTACAATTTCTAATATTTCAGCTCCGACAGCTTACACTACAAACGCTTCGAACCAATCTGAGATCGACAATGTTCGAACCAATCAGAGCTGACAATGCTATATATTTCAGTCCCAAAACTACAAACGATTTGAACCAATCTATGTTCGACAATTTTTGAACTAATCAAAGCTGACAATTCTTAATATTTAAGTCCGAAAACTACAAACGATTTGAACCAATCTGAGATCGACAATATTTCAACCAATCAGAGCTGACATTGCCTGATATTTCAGTACAGAAACTATAAACGTTTTGAACCAATCTGATATCGACAATGTTCGAACCAATCAGAGCTGACAATGCTTAATATTTCAGTCTAAGGACTACAAACGTTTTGAACAAATCTGAGATCGATAATGCTCGAACCTATCAGAGCTCTTAATTCTTAATATTTAAGTCTAAAAACTACAAACGTTTTGAATCAATCTGAGATCGATAATATTTCAACCAATCACAGCTGACAATGCCTGATATTTCAGTACAGAAAATGTAAAACTTTTGAACCAATCTGAGATCGACAATGTTCGAACCAATCAGAGCTGACAATGCTCAATATTTCAGTCTGAAAACTACAAACGTTTTGAACCAATCTGAGATCGATAATGTTTCAACTAATCAGAGCAGACAATGCTTGATATTTCAGTCTAGAAACTACAAACGTCATGAACCAATTCGAAGATCGACAATATTTCAACCAATCAGAGCTGACATTGCGTGATATTTCAGTACAGAAACTATAAACGTTTTGAACCAATCTGAGATCGACAATAATCGAACCAATCACAGCTGACAATGCTTAATATTTTAGTCTGAGGACTACACACGTTTTGAACCAATCTGAAACCGACAATGCTCAAACCAATCAAAGCTGACAATGCCTAATATTTCAGTCCAAGAACTACAAACGTTTGGAATCAATCTGAGATCGATAATATTTGAATCAATCAGAGCTGACAATGCTTATTATTTTAATCCACAAACTACAAATTTTTTAAACCAATTCGAGATCGAAAATGCTTAATCCAATCAGAGCTGACAATGCCTTATATTTCAGTCTAAAAACTACAAGCGTTTTGAATCAATCTGAGATCGATAATGTTTGAACCAATCGGAGCTGACAATGCTTAATATTTCAGTCTAAAAACTACAAAATTTATGAACCAATTCGAGATCGACAATATTTCAACCGATCAGAGCTGACATTGACCGATATTTCAGTACAGAAACTATAAATGTTTTGAACCAATCTGAGATCGACAATGTTCGAACCAATCAGAGCTGACAATGCTCAATATTTCAGTCTCAAGACTACAAACGTTTTGAACCAATCTCAGATCGATAATTTTTGAACTAATCAGAGCAGACAATGCTTGATATTTCAGTCTAGAAACTACAAACCTCATGAACCAATTCGAGGATCGACAATATTTCAACCAATAAGAGCTGACATTGCGTGATATTTTAGTACAGAAACTATAAACGATTTGAACAAATCTGAGATCGACAATGTTCGAACCAATCAGCGCTGACAATGCTTAATATTTCAGTCTGAGGACTACAAACGTTTTGAACCAATCTGAAACCGACAATGCTTAAACCAATCAAAGCTGACAATGCCTAATAGTTCAATCAAAAAACTACAAACGTTTTAAATCGATCTGAGATCGATAATATTTGAATTAATCAGAGCTGACAATGCTCAATATTTTAGTCCGAAAACTACAAACGATTTGAACCAATCTGAGATCGACAATGTTTGAATCAATCAATGCTCAACATTTCAGTCCAAAGACTATAAACCTTTCGAACCAATCTGAGATCGACAATGTTCGAACCAATCAGAGCTGACAATGCTCAATATTTCAGTCCGGAAACTACAAACGATTTGAACCAATCTGAGATCGACAATGTTTGCAACAATCAGAGCTGACAATTCTTATTATTTCAGTCCAAAAACTGCAAACGTTTTAAACCAATCTGGAATCGACAACGTTTGAACCAATCAGAGCTGACAATGCTTATTATTTTAATCCACAAACTGAAAACCTTTTGAACCAATTCGAGATCGACAATGCTTAATTCAATCAGAGCTGACAATGCCTCATATTTCAGTCCAAAAACTACAAGCGTTTTGAATCATTCTGAGATTGATAATATTTGAACCAATCACAGCTGACAATGCTTAATATTTCAGTCTAAAAACTACAAACGTTTTGAACCAATTTGAGAGCGACAATTTTTGAACTAATCATAGCTGACATTGCCTAATATTCCAATACAGAAACTATAAACGTTTTGAACCAATCTGAGATCGACAATGTTCGAACCAATCAGAGCTGACAATGCTAAATATTTCAGTCCCAAAACTACAAACGATTTGAACCAATCTATGTTCGACAATTTTTGAACTAATCAAAGCTGACAATTCTTAATATTTAAGTCCGAAAACTACAAACGATTTGAACCAATCTGAGATCGACAATGTTTGAATCAATCACAGCTGACAATGCCTAATATTTCAGTCCAAAAACTACAAACGTTTCGAACCAATCTGAACTCGATAATGTTTGAACAAATCATAGCTGACAATGCTTAATATTTCAGTCCGAAAACTACAAACGATTCGAACCAATCTGAGATCGACAAAGTTCGAACCAATCAGAGCTGACAATTCCTAATATTTCAGTCCAAAAACTACAAACGTTTTGTACCAATTTGGCATCGACAACGTTTGAACCCATCAGAGCTGACAATGCTTATTATTTTTGTCCACAATTTACAAACCTTTTGAACCAATTTGAGATCGACAATGCTTAATCCAATCAGGGCTGACAATGCCTAATATTTCAGTCCAAAAAACTACAAACGTTTTGAATCAATCTAAAATCGATATTATTAGAACCAATCACAGCTGACAATGCTCAATATTTCAGTGTAAAAATTACGACCGTTTGAACCAATTTCAGATCGACAATATTTGAACCAATCAGAGCCGACATTGTCTAATATTTCAGTACAGAAACTATAAACGTTTCGAATATACAGGCTTGAGTCGACAATGTCGAACCAATCAGAGGCTGACAATGACTAAAGTTTCAAGTCTAAGGACTACAAATGTTTTGACACCAATTGAGGAGCGATAATGTTTGAACCAATCAGAGCTGACAATGCCAATATTTCAGTCCGGAAAATCCTCAAACGATTTGAACCACTCTGAGATCGACAATGTTCGAACCAATCAGAGCTGACAATGCTTAATATTTCAGTCTGAGGACTACAAACGTTTTGAATCAATCTGAAACCGACAATGCTTAAACCAATCAAAGCTGACAATGCCTAATATTTCAATCAAAAAACTGCAAACGTTTTGAATCAATCTGAGATCGACAATGTTCGAACCAATCAGAGCTGACAATGCTCAATATTTCAGTCCGAAAACTACAAACGATTTGAACCAATCTGAGATCGACAATGTTTGCAACAATCAGAGCTGACAATTCTTAATATTTCAATCCTAAAACTGCAAACGTTTTAAATCAATCTGGGATCGACAACGTTTGAACCAATCAGAGCTGACAATGCTTATTATTTTAGTCCACAAACTGAAAACTTTTTGAACCAATTTGAGATCGACAATGCTTAATCCAATCAGAGCTGACAAGGCCTCATATTTCAGTCCAAAAACTACAAGCGTTTTAAATCATTCTGAGATCGATAATATTTGAACCGATCACAGCTGACAATGCTTAATATTTCAGTCTAAAAACTACAAACGTTTTGACCCAATTTGAGAGCGACAATTTTTGAGCAAATCATAGCTGACATTGCCTAATATTCCAATACAGAAACTATTAACGTTTTGAACCAATCTGAGATCGACAATGTTCGAACCAATCAGAGCTGACAATGCTAAATATTTCAGTCCGAAAACTACAAACTATTTGAACCAATCTAAGATCGACAATTTTTGAACTAATCAAAGCTGACAATTCTTAATATTTAAGTCCGAAAACTACAAACGAATTAAACCAATCTGAGATCGACAATGTTTGAATCAATCACAGTTGACAATGCCTAATATTTCAGTCCAAAAACTACAAACGTTTCGAACCAATCTGAAATCGATAATGTTTGAACAAATCATAGCTGACAATGCTTAATATTTCAGTCCGAAAACTACGAACGATTCGAACCAATCTGAGATCGACAATGTTTGAACCAATCAGAGCTGACAATTCCTAATATTTCAGTCCAAAAACTACAAACGTTTTGTACCAATTTGGCATCGACAACGTTTGAACCAATCAGAGCTGACAATGCTTATTATGTTAGTCCACAATTTACAAACCTTTTGAACCAATTTGAGATCGACAATGCTTAATCCAATCAGGGCTGACAATGCCTAATATTTCAGTCCAAAAACTACAAACGTTTTGAATCAATCTAAAATCGATATTATTAGAACCAATCACAGCTGACAATGCTCAATATTTCAGTCTAAAAACTACGACCGTTTTGAATCCAATTTCAGATCGACAATATTTGAACCAATCAGAGCTGACATTGGCTAATATTTCAGTACAGAAACTATAAACGTTTTGAATCAATCTGAGATCGACAATGTTCGAACCAATCAGAGCTGACAATGCCTAATATTTCAGTCTAAGGACTACAAATGTTTTGAACCAATCTGAGATCGATAATGTTTGAACCAATCAGAGCTGTTGATTCTTAATATTAAGTCCGAAAACTACAAACGATTTGAACAAATCTAAGATCGACAATGTTTGAATCAATCACAGCTGACAATGCCCAATATTTCAGTCCAAAAACTACAAACGTTTTGTACCAATTTGGCATCGACAACGTTTGAACCAATCAGAGCTGACAATGCTTATTATTTAAGTCCACAATTTACAAACATTTTGAACCAATTTGAGATCGACAATGCTCAATCCAATCAGGGCTGACAAGGCCTAATATTTCAGTCCAAAAACTACAAGCGTTTTGAATCATTCTGAGATGGATAATATTTGAACCAATCACAGCTGACAATGCTTAATATTTCAGTCTAAAAACTACAAACGTTTTGAACCAATTTGAGAGCGACAATTTTTGAACAAATCATAGCTGACATTGCCTAATATTCCAATACAGAAACTATTAACGTTTTGAACCAATCTGAGATCGACAATGTTCGAACCAATCAGAGCTGACAATGCTAAATATTTCAGTCCGAAAACTACAAACTATTTGAACCAATCTAAGATCGACAATTTTTGAACTAATCAAAGCTGACAATTCTTAATATTTAAGTCCGAAAACTACAAACGAATTAAACCAATCTGAGATCGACAATGTTTGAATCAATCACAGTTGACAATGCCTAATATTTCAGTCCAAAAACTACAAACGTTTCGAACCAATCTGAAATCGATAATGTTTGAACAAATCATAGCTGACAATGCTTAATATTTCAGTCCGAAAACTACGAACGATTCGAACCAATCTGAGATCGACAATGTTTGAACCAATCAGAGCTGACAATTCCTAATATTTCAGTCCAAAAACTACAAACGTTTTGTACCAATTTGGCATCGACAAAGTTTGAACCAATCAGAGCTGACAATGTTCATTATTTTAGTCCACAAACTACAAACCTTTCGAAACAATTTGAGATCGACAATGCTTAATCCAATCAGGGCTGACAATGCCTAATATTTCAGTCCAAAAACTACAAACGTTTTGAATCAATCTAAAATCGATAATATTCGAACCAATCACAGCTGACAATGCTCAATATTTCAGTCTAAGAACTACGACCGTTTTAAACCAATTTCAGATCGTTAATATTTGAACCAATCAGAGCTGACATTGCCTAATATTTCAGTACAGAATCTGTAAACGTTTTGAACCAATCTGAAATCGACAATGTTCGGACCAATCAGAGCTGACAATGCCTAATATTTCAGTCTAAGGACTACAAATGTTTTGAACCAATCTGAGATCGATAATGTTTGAACCAATCAGAGCTGTTAATTCTTAATATTTAAGTCCGAAAACTACAAACGATTTGAACCAATCTGAGATCGACAATGTTTGAATCAATCACAGCTGACAATGCCTAATATTTCAGTCCAAAAACTACAAACGTTTTGTACCAATTTGGCATCGACAACGTTTGAACCAATCAGAGCTGACAATGCTCATTATTTTAGTCCACAATTTACAAACATTTTGAACCAATTTGAGATCGACAATGCTTAATTCAATCAGGGCTGACAATGCCTAATATTTCAGACCAAAAACTCCAAACGTTTTGAATCAATCTAAAATCGATAATATTCGAACCAATCACAGCTGACAATGCTCAATATTTCAGTCTGAGAACTACGACCGTTTTGAACCAATTTCAGATCGACAATATTTGAACCAATCACAGCTGACATTGCCTAATATTTCAGTACAGAAACTATAAACGTTTTGAACCAATCTGAGATCGAAAATGTTTGAACCAATCAGAGCTGGAAATGCCTAATATTTCAGTCCAAGGACTACAAATGTTTTGAACCAATCTGAGATCGACAATGTTTGAACCAATCAGAGCTTTTAATTCTTAATATTTAAGTCCGAAACCTACAAACGATTTGAACCAATCTGAGATCGACAATGTTTGAATCAATCACAGCTGACAATGCCCAATATTTCAGTCCAAAAACTACAAACGTTCCGAAGCAATCTGAAATCGATAACGTTTGAACAAATCAGAGCTGACAATGCTTAATATTTCAGTCCGAAAACTACACACGATTCGAACCAATCTGAGATCGACAATGTTT
>JACCGJ010016294.1:0-25474 GCA_013407085.1 Atriophallophorus winterbourni | reverse complement strand
ATTGTTCCTCCCGAATCGGACTGATTAATCATTCAAAATGCTGTAGAACATGAAAATTCATGCGACTGTGATGTACATCCATGGTTGACATCGATCGAAGGAGGCCAACAACAACAACATCAACTATCGTATCAGTATAGAGCGCCAGATTGCGGAGATCTCTGCCGCAACTACCTTATTGACCTGCTTCAGGAATTTCGACCACCTTAGCACGGAGGAGTTTGCTATACGGTTCGGGGTACAACGTTTATCACTCCTGTTTCTTATCGACGTGTATCTGTGTCTAAAACGTGCTCCGCCATGTCATGAATAAACAAATTCATTCATTCAGTCCTCTCACGTGCCGTTCGGTGGGCACATGAGGCGAAGACAACTTCACGCCAGTGGTTCCGGTCTGTCGCTGATTCCGTTGCCGTCTGCACCGTGAATCCTTGTGCATGTAGTTCGCGTTCCAACGTTCTGCGCCAAGTTTCCTTGGGCCGTCCCCTTTTTCGTTTACTTTGCGGACGCCAGTGAATGGCTACCTTCGTATGCGAACTGGGATCCATCCTGCAGACATGACCGAACCACGGATCTGTTGTCATCGTTTCCGTAGCAATGTAGTTTTTACGGGATAGGGTTGCTAGCCCTAAGCCCAACCCTCCTCCTCTCTCCTTTTGCTTTTTAGACCATTAAAATTGAATTGAATTGAATTGAATACAGAGATAGATACACTGACAGCTACTGCATTTTGATTGGACAATGAGTATTCATGCTGACAGCCAATCCAATTATGGTAGAGATAAAAATGGAGAATGATATTATTTAACGAGTAGAGTATATCACGAATCAAGTTCATTTGTATACGTGATTCTAATTTTGCTTTAAATATCACCAGACAAGGTGAGCCAACCACATGTTGAGGTGGGGAATTCCAAAGGAATGTAGCAAAACCGGCGTCGACCATCAATACGGGAACTTGGGATGTCAACCACTATGAAACAAGATTCTTAGTATAGTCCTCCGAGCGACAAAGTTCTATACAGCGCAATATCGGCATCGTATTGTCACATCTCTTTCAGTGTACGGAACATTGCGAAGAACATCAATAACTTGGTGATAGATTTTATCAAAAGAGTAGCAATTTGTTTTCTCAGCCCAAGGCGCTTAGCCGTACAGCATTACTCCATCGTAGGGCAAAAAACGTAGAAGTTCAACATTTTTGGACGCGTTACAGTGAGAATCTTTCGACCCCATTCCTGAAAGTTACTAACAATTGGCTGGCCTGTCGATATATATTCTGGGACGTGAAACCATGCTTTTCAGATTCCACTAATCCGTACTCCAAGATCTTGTTCCAAGAGCTCTAGTGTCAAGTTGTAAGTTGGTTACCAATCCAATCTCCAAAGAAACATATTGCTCGGGGGGTCTCTTGCTTTTCAGTGTATTGGACTCATAGCAGCCAAAGTCGCCTAATCTGACACGTTGTCCAAATCTTTTCCAGTTCTCACCTTCCCAGGCGAACTTACAAGTAATATTCAAAATCTATTAACACCATCTGAGGTTCAGAATGTGATGCAAGAATTTGTTGAAAATCATTGGTAATTTATTAGTAATACTATTGTTAATGTTCAAAGTCATGAACCAATAAAAATGAACTGATTAAATATTGATGTTGGATAAGCTATGTGTTCATCGGCAACAAATTTCCATTTTCTTCGGTACATTCAAATCGTTTGAGTCACCCATGACACCGAAAGTCCATCGGTCTCGATATGCACTCACTGTGTACTTTAGACCTTGGACTTCCGTTCATCGTTTCATTCCGACCAGGTTCTGTTTTCCTGGCTGTTGGGTTAAGAACGTAACGACTGTCTCTGCAACAAAGACGCATTCATCCTAACAATATAATAACGGGACATTCATCATCATAACAGTTGTTGAGGATAATGCTCAACTCGCTTCGTCGTCACAGAGTTTCTTCAGTTTCATTTTGGTTTTATTGAACGCAAGCATCGCTTTTAAAAATAGTTTCCCGACGTTATCTTCAGCGCTGGTATTGTAGTGGATCGGAGGAGTATGTCATTTTGTAGCGAGTGAGGTGCGCTGGAATCTATTGCATCAGGTAATGGTCAGTTATCGAGTGGCAGCTGTCTAACTGCTAGTCAATTATCACAACATTCTGGGGCTTCTGGTCAATAATAACCACGGAACACCTCATTGACACTTGAAAATTACGTCCTGAATCATCCCTGAGGTCAATCTGTCCAACGCTACCAGCGTTCAACCAAGAATCCCACAACACAATAGAAGCCGATTGATCAAACGCTTTTGTTACGCTTATATCATATAGGTGAACTGATCCTCAAATATGTCTGTTCCTGTTGTCACTTCGATTAATTTTTCAATTGATTTTGTGCTTCGAAACTAAAAGCTTGTTTGACCCATCTCGATGAACCTCAAATCGGTAGATTGCTGCTGACACTCTTCATCTTCTCATACTTCCAAAGATATGCCTCTATAAAAGTACTGATGTGATCCTGCCGGACTCCGAATGATGAATCTTCGTCATTTCCAGCTCTTGCGTTGTGGCAAAGAGTTGTGTTCTGCACATCATTTCAAAGGTCGGGATTAACACTCATCGTTATTGCACTTGGCATCTTCACAATATGGATCGAGGTCTTGTCGTGTTTATAAAGACCGCAGGAGCTCTCAATCAAAAGTTAACCGCTGCGAACTGATTCCTCGCTGAGGTCAAACTTTCCTAGATTAATTATGTTCACCGCGAACACCACAGTACGAAATAAAGCGCGTTTAGTGCGCACATGACAAACAATAAAACACGCACCCATCATATATAGACAAGAGGTTTACCTCTAGTTGTCTATGCCTGTTGTTACTGATTAAAATTTCGTACAAAGTGGTTCAATTCAAGTATTCACAGCGTTTAGAGCGACCTTGTCCATTTACTCAAAATTTTGACGAGATTATCACTGAAAACATTCTCATGAAACTCTTTGGAGACCAGAATCAATATGGTTAGTGATTGACGCGCTTGCAGCTATAGTTTTGTGAAATTCAAGCCTCAGCAGATTGGCTTACTGGTTGCTTCGCTAGATTAGTACAACGCTAAATCTATCTTCGTTGGTGCTGTATTTCAAAACAGTATTTCCGCATTTCATGAAAGTCGTGAAAAAATGGGCTATGCATGATGGTGCCTGTAAGAGAACAGCAGAAATTTCATTTCGAAAATGCTATCTTGCGTCTGTTCAGTGAGGGTCTATTACATGCCAGTGTTACTCTACCATGCACGCGAGACACGAAATGAAGCAGAATGGTTTCCATTCACGAAAGATCTACAGTAACTTAACATATCGTGGATGGACACAGCAACGAATGATAAAGGCTGTCTACGGAGCATGTTCATTCAACTACGAAAGCGTCGCTTACACTGAGTAGATCATGTTTACATAATTGAAAATTATCGAATTCTATGTTGAGTTGAAATTAGGAAATGGTACAAAGATGTTTGTAAAAGAGATATGAAGGCATTGGCCCAACGAGTTGGAAAGAACTTGCTTTTGATCGCTCACAATGGATGCATTGTGTGGAGCGTCGTCTGAAAGCTAGGGAGGAACAGATAGAGATCTTGGCTGCTGAACGCAGATCACGCAGCCGGTGTTCAACTGACGCCGATCGACCGAGTTCTGCCTATCGTTGAAAGCGCTGCGGGGGAGATCGTTCCTCCTAATCGAACTGTTTAGTCATTCGAAAAGCTTTGGAACAAGAAAAAATCTTGCGATTGTAATGTACACCCATGGTCGACGTCTACCGAACAATGCAAAGAACAATTATCCATTTAATTGCATTCAAATAATCCAATCCATCGCGATGGATTTCGCATGCTGAATCGTCGCTTGACTCCTTTTTCACTCTGTAGTAATTGACCAGCTTTACGTTGTGATTACTCTTGATAGCTTCTTAAAAATGATACCTATTTTTTCCTAAAACAGCACATAATTTTACCAATGATCTGTCTCTCAACGGTTTCGAAAACATTATCGAAGTCAACGGTGGTCGTGTAATGTATTGACTGCCTGTTCGTGATCTGCCTTGTCTAAATCCGATATGCTTTCTCTTTAAATACGTCTTTTATGCTCGCCTTGTTGCAGAAGTTTCCTTAGCCGAAGTGCAAATATCACGTCGCTCATAAAGCTCAAACTGCTGTACAATATTCTAGTCTACCGACACTTGCCCAAAGGAGTCTTACCGCAGACGTATCCGCGTTCGCTACGACAACGTCTAAGGTAATATTGCCTGTGCATGCCATGAACCCGGTAGGAAGTTGCAAATGTCAATTAAGATTGTCGGCCATCGATTTTTTATTGCCTCGACGATCAGTACGAATAATCGGATTTACTTCAAAGTATCGAACAACACCATGTTATTAACAACCGAATGCAGTATTTGTTGTGAGCGAATAACTCTTTCATACTAAGCCAGAATGTAAAATTTTATATACCGGCCGTGGGTTGTGTGTGATAGAAATGCATGCAAATGAGCTTTTTGTTCATTGTTATGTGTTCAAATCCTGTCTGCATGAGTGTGTGCTCATATGATTGAACAGGTTGGCGGTACCAACCTTATCCAACAATTGTATATACTCGTAACTTGTTAACTATTCTTCCACTGTTCCAAGCGCATGCGGATCCTGATCCTACTGTCCTTACCTGATGAGTGTCAAGTGCATGGAAACCGGTCGTGGTGTGTGTGTGTACGTGTGTGAATGTGATGGAAATACATGCAAATTAGCGTTTTTGTAAAACGGTTCACTTTGTCTATAATCGGGTTGCTTCACGAATGCAACGTTGAAAAGGATCTTACGTGCAAATATTTGAGATGTGAACGATATCACGGATTACCAAGAAAAACTGACGACTATTTCCTAAGGACGGTGTGCCGGTGTGCTTGATCTTATGTCAATAATAAGCTAATCACTAAACCGTGATGGATGTAGAAAACTTGTTGATGGACCATGACCTCCGTCGGACGTAAAGGATGACATGTCTTCGAGGAAATTGCTTCAGCGCATCATATTAATTTACCAGGTAAACAAAAGTAACTTTCAGATCTTACTAAATGCTTATGAAAAACACAAATAAAACGGAAGTATGTCAGGTTTTAATTGCTTTATTAATAGCGAAGTTTGCATAAAGTTGAGTGTGTATATGTGCATGCAGAGTTTGCGACGATATAGTACACACACAAATGTTTATTGCGTGTACAATAATAGACTTAGGAGGGACATAATACCAATGTGCCAGAATTCATGACCGACCGTGGACTTTCGTGAGCCAGATGCTGTGGATGTAAAATAAAATTGATTTACGAGTTTAGAGTTAACGAAAGTTGGATGACCCTGAAACGAGCAGAAAAATGCTGGTTGATGTTTGTAAAAATAAACCAGATCCAATCGGAGTAAGCATCAGACATTCAGTGCTGGGTAGTAAGTATTTACATACGAATAGGAATTTAATTCCGTGCCATATTCATAAGAATGAATTGAACCGGTTGAATTATACTCTTAAGACATTTAATCTTAATCGTACTATCCATTGATGCTAAACGAAAACAGAAATGAACCTTTTGTGTCGCGGTAGTGATGTATATACTTGTTTCAAATGAATTGGCTTAACCCAACCAGTTAGATGTGGACACATGTGATGGAATTGGTCAGTCGTACCAAACTTATCCAAAAATGGCATACAGCGCAAATTGATCCTCCTGTGCCTACCTGACGAGTACAAACATTACGAAACTGGCCGCAACGCATGCAAGTGATCAAGTACCTAACCATATCTACACATGCATGGCAGCATAAGATTCAACAGGGTGTTCCTGTAAGGCTTACTCAAACGTGACTTGCGATTTTCCACATTTTCTACTATTTCTTAGATGTTTCAAGACCAACGAATCCTGATCGTACTGTCGCCACTGGATGAGTGCAGGCAACACGAAACAGGGTGTAGTATGTCAAAATCCCAAAATGCAGTTCGAATTTTCAGCCTATGTTGTTGATTTATTGAATTGATTCAAACTGATAATATACTCTGACGACGGCCAACAGCCAGAAACCGGTAGTGGTGTGTAAGGGATGGGGATGTGAGCAATACATTAATTTGATAATATACTCTTTTGAAATATTTAAACAGACCAAAAGGTTTGTCTTGCTACATATCTGGTTTGAGTTGGCCTAATATGGTTGGTTGATCAAGAGGCCCTTTAGGATTTCGATTTTTCAATTCTCAATACAAAAAAGGGATTATCGATTTTTGGGAAATGTGAAATGCATAGTGTGCCACGAATGATTGCGATCTCTAACATATTCAAGACACCTGAACTTATTGAAAATAATACCTTGCTTTCTGTTTTACAATTTGTTGCCATGGAACGTCAACAATACCAAACGTTTGGTATCAATATGGCTATTGATAAGCATTTATAAATTTAATGATCGACTTACTAAGAGAGGAGACAGAGTGATAGTAGTACTCGTTCTTGATCGTGGACTTGTAAGACAAAATTTTCTTCTTCATGTCATCCAAAAATGACTTGGAAGTGTACGACTTCTTGTTATCTTTCAGTACCTTTTCATTCATTTTGAACCGTAATTTGACAGCCTTCGTCACTGTGTTGGCTGACTCTACTTCACAGGTGTACCAAGCTTTCGACAACACTGTATCACCACTCATCGCTTTCCGAGTCTGTGAAAAGTGCATTAGAGGCATTCGGTGAAACTTTACCAAATATTTTCTACATAACATGTCATTGACGTAATATAGTGAGCGTAGATCTATACAAAAAGTTAACACCATTTTCTCTTGGTTTGAATTTGTGAACCATCGTTGGATAAGTTTGTCTCGAACAACTTACTTAATTTTAGGGCTGGTGGATCCTGATCGTAGTTCTCCGATTTGATGAGTGAAAACAACACGAAACCAGCCGTCGTAATTTCGAATGAAGCTTAAAAATTCATTCTCGTAATTCTGGTATTATGTTTGATTATGATGAATAGTATTGCGAATATATCTGACGCCCTAAATCTGCTGTCAGATCTTGCAGATATTTACAACTTTTGTTGTCTTAGTAATAAAGTAGTTACGACGTTTTTGTTGCGTTAACATCATTTAATTGATAAAAAATATGCAATATCTGTCCAGAGAAGTGATACGCAACATACTTTCAAGAACTTACACCAAATGCTGAGTTCCACAGAATTATATCTATGGTCCGTTAATAATCAGCTTGCATAAACAGGATAGAATCACTAGACAAAAAATATCCAATCCACGTAACTGATGAGGCGGAGCATTCGTGGTTCTCCTCAACATGACATATGACTTACCGGTCTTTAATCTAGCATATATACCTACCAAAGCTTCCTCCAACGAAATTTCCCGGAAAGGATAACAATCAAAATCGGTTGAAATTATACATTTCCAATTTTCCACAATTTCTGATTAAACTTGTTTTTGGAACCCTGCTAAACATGCGAACCGGACTAAACAATTCTCCGCACCAATTATTTGCTCTCATGGCACATATCAATAAGTGCTACTACCATTGTACCCATAATATCGAGCATACATCCATATCGACCGTGCAAACATGACAGATTAGCGGTAATTGAATGTAAGGCCAAAGCTTAGCATCCAGTTTATTGATCCGTTCCAATGTTTAACCCTCCTTATAATTTGATTGACTGAAATTTATAAATTTGGAGTTGTTTTCTTAGGAACACTTATGTCTCCTCGCTAAGAATGTGCCCAGTGGCGAAAAACACTGTCGAGTCGATGTAAAAACACCTTCCCGGTTGAAATTATCTCATTGTCCATTCACAAACCTACATAATAATACGTAACACAACAGGGAACGAAATGCAAAGCTGCTTGTCTGCTTTCAAAGTGTGAAAATTGTAAATTATTATAATAAATTGATTTAGAAGTCAAGCCGATTTGAAACAGCTGTTCGTCCGTTAAGCGATTCACGAGTTTTATAAAGCATGAATATTGATCCGTTCTGCAGGGATGAACCAATCAAATTAAAGGAACTGGAGTTTGCGTGTTAGTCCATTTTTATGTCTATCCTAATGAGTGTCTGTCTATCTAATCGTCTGTCACTTTGCGAGTCATTGCGTCTGCATTTACATTGATCCAATCTTACCGTGGAATGGAAAATGGTCGTATTCCAAAAGATCTACACTACGGTGATTTGCAATCAGGAAGTCGACCATTGGGCAGACCGCACTTGCGGTACAAAGATGTTTGCAAAACAGATATGAAAGCTCTTTACATTGACCCCGCAAGCTGGGAAGAACTTGCTCTTGACCGCTCACTTTGGAGGCATTGTGTAAAGCGTCGACTGCAAGCCGGGGCGGAGCAAATACAGCTCCTGGCTGCTGAACGCAGATCACGCGCCGCGTGCAACTGATGCGAATCCAGAGTTCTGACTATCGTGCAGCGCTGCGGCAGAGATTTGTTCCTACCGAACGTACTGTTTGTCATTCAAAAAGTTGCAAACAGGAAAGTGCATGCGATGTGGATTTCATCCAGGGTTCGACATCGACGCGCGGAATGCCAACAACACCAATCTTACACGGTGGCCGCATAGACTTGTGTTTGAATTTCGTATACTCTGACGAACCCTTGTTACCGGTCGTAGAATTGATTTTCACGGCTTTGTTGTTCTGGTAAACGATTCCATCCACCTTGTAACCTGGATATGAAGGATTAGAGTTTGAGAATGCATCACTGTGAGGAAGGTATTGAAGGAATTAACCGGAATTTATCGCATAAAAATCCTTATCAGTGTTCCATAATTTCAATTTATATCCCCAACTGGCTAAATTACAATCTATTCCAACAGACACTCGCAAGTACAAAATGAAAAATCTCGTTCTAACAGGATTCAAATTAAATTAATCATAAATAGAACGCGTCAATATCCTAAAAAATGTGATTTGTTCGAAAAGGCAACCTCAAAAAAATTTCCCTCATATAGTTTTCTGCCATAGGACGAGATCAGCTACACTGAGGTTTATCGTGCTTATTACTTGAAAACATTCCAGTGATATTTAACGTTTTTGTGTGAACGTCAGAGACTAGATCCACAAGGCTCTCGATGTTATTAATCGTTCTTATGTAGGGTAATCCACGCCTCATCCACCGTTTGTTGTGTTATGAAGCCCAGGGAAAAGGATAAATCCTATTACTATCGATTTTTATACCACTTAATTCAAGGATTCCCCTTTAGTTTGAGCATACAAATAAAAAATGCATAATCATAAAAAGGAAGTTTGCATCAAGATCGGTGAGAATAGATTTGTGGTATTATTTCGCTCCTGACACTGAAGCTTCGTCAGACCAAGGGGGTCAGTTCCAATATGGTTCAAGTTTGAATAACATTTTATTGGCCAATCGTAGGTTAACTAAGACACTGTAGAGAGCAAGACTAATGACACGCTCCTACATGTTTATTTGTTGCCAACAGCGTTCGCTGAACGACTGCTTACGTAATCCGTGTGCATATTGAGGAATATGTAAGTTCATTCTGATCATGTGCCTAGCCGAACGCCAGATTGTTGAGATATCCTCCACATCCACCTTGTTAACCGCATTCTCCTCATCCCTTTTCATTTAAACTGCCTCACAGTGAAGCCTTTACCTATAGGGTTTTACACCCAGCCTTATCGTAGAAGTGTTAAAAGCATTATCTTTGAGCGCTAATCACGAGCTTTCAAATGATATACAAAACCCCACCCTCTAACACAACACAAGAGCAAGGAGCGCTGAAAAGTTCTATGACGACAATTGCGAACTCGTAAAATTTAGCGTACGGACAGGATTGCAATGGAACGGTTCAAGCGACGACATCTTCGGAAGTGTGAGAAGATGGAGAACGTCAGTCACAATCGCACGATATGCCATTCGTCAATGACCGTCAAACGAGCTTTGCGCGAAGTGTCCCGATCGGCACGAAATCGATTGACATATCAGATCGTAATGACAACTTGGTCAAACATGTTTGAGTAACAGTGTTTTGATTTGAAATTGACGTGTGCCTTTTGCTCTGTCTAACTCCGCCAAGGACGGTCCCAAGCCCGTCTGAGAAAGGAGGAGGGTTGGGCTTAGGGCTAGCAACCCTATCCCGTAAAACCTACATTTCTACGGAAACGATGACAACAGATCCGTGGTTCGGTCATGTCTGCAGGATGGATCCCAGTTCGCATACGAAGGTAGCCATGCACTGGCATCCGCAAGGTACACGAAAAAGGGGACGGCCCAAGGAAACTTGGCGCAGAACTTTGGAACGCGCCCCTCCCCCCCCCCCCCCCCCCAAACTACATGCACAAGATTCACGGTGCCGAAGGCCACGGCAAGCAGCGCCAGACCGGAACCACTGGCGTGAAGTATCTTCGCCTCATGTGCCTCCGGCACGGAGAGGGACTGAATGAATGACGAATTTGTTGTCTTCTGCGTAGTAAACGCATATGGCCAATGGGCTTTTTCTTGTGCTTTGGGATTCGTGGGGTGAACGCGATTAGCGTAAGACAGGTTGACCGATGTGCCCTGCGTGTGACTCGAAGGTTAACAAGCCGATTGTTGGACCAATGAAACGGGAAAGTGATAAATAAGTATATATTCCTCACCCTTCATTTGTTGACCTAAAATGACCTAACGCATTTATTCTCGGCTTCACTATCCCCACCCGATATTTTATCACCTCACGATACCAAGATTCACACTCATACCCGTGTCTAGCATATGTTTATATATAAGCAGAATCCCGAATTAGTGCTTCATATTCATTAGAATTACAGATTTTCTTTCCTCGTTGCCTCCTATGTTGGTTTACTTTAGTGCAAATTCTTCTAATCGTTTTTCCAATGTAAACACCCAGGTTTTAGGATCTAGATAGATCCGTCGTCTAGTGTCATTTGTTTATCACAATCTTTGAACGATGTGTCTTCGTGGGGTCTCCTTTGTGACACTATTTTATAGGTAAGAAATTATTGTGTTTGTCCTCCTTTGGGTAAAGTCACAAAGACCCAGGTATTGCATTATTTCACTGCGAAGTCCCATAACTGAGTTTACCGCTCTTTGATAAACATGATCGAAAAAAGCGATACGTTTTCGCAATCAAGAACCCCAAACATTTAACGCATACTCCGTTGTTGAACCTTTGCGAAGTCGCACAATCACGACAGGAATGGATCACAAATTCCTAAATGCTTCCGATTATTGAAGTAATTATTAATCACACATTAAAAAGCTTCACAATATGTCCAACGTGAGAAACCACATGCAGTTATTTCTCTACAACTGTTTCGTCCAGTCACTTAGCGCTGTGAAAAGGTTCCTTAGACTGAAGCGATGCGATCGAAATCCATAAAGCGATGAGGAGAGACGACACTTTATAAGACTATACGCACAATGACCTTGCCAATAAAAGGCAATATTTAGCGTCAGATTAACAACCGCCTTCGATGAAAGATGTAGCCACAAGGAGTTGAACCTGCTGGAAATCGGTTCACCAGACAGAAACTGATGACATCAAAACCTTGGGATAAGCTTACAATCAGTTTGACCAATAGACGTATAAGACAAACAAAATGCACACGTCAACTTCATATTGCGAAACATAAAATCGCAACACTGTTCCGCAAACATGTTTGACCAAGTTGTCATTACGATCTGAATTTATCAAAATATCGCCTAATGTTTTGGACTCCTTTTATGTCTGAATGCTCACAACAACATTAGTCGATACGTCCTCATCAACATCTCTACAACAATTTGTGTGGCAAACACAACTATCAAAGGGAATCAAGAATGTATGTCTCAACCGTACACTTTGTAACTACAGAGTTATAATCATTTATCCTATTAGAATCCAAAACATTAACATAAACAAATATAAAACAGTATTTGTTGATTGTTCGAGTAGCAATTGAGCATGTAGATGAATTCCTGTAGCGCATCAAAATTTAGATGCAAAGATCAATAAGTCAGATATTTTGATGAATCTCTACCGGATGTGGTTAAACAGTCTCACTTACCAACTAGTTTCAATGAAGCTGAAATCGAAAGCGAATTAAATCGATAACAGTTAGTTTCAGTATAAGAGCATTAATGCACAACGGATAGTCGAAATGACATGCATCTCTGAAAATAAAATTTAAATCAAACAGCAGGCTACCTCGTCAGATAAACCACAACTATTTCTACAGTTCAATGATTTGTTCGAACCTGGATACATGAAATGTAATTTACAGAAAGTGGCAGGTCTTTTGTCGAATCGTTACGCAACTTGCTTCAGGAAAACCCGGTCTGAGATGTTAAACTATTTCAACTTATCAGAACCGGTTGACTGCTCTGAGCCTCCCCACAACGTATCATAATGACTTGACGTGGGGACCTTGACAGCAGCTAGAACGGCCGTTGTAAATATATATTGGGTCAATTAATTAGTTTCAAATTGAATGCTTTGAGATGTTTCATTAAGTTGACCATCATAAACACCTATTGAGCCAGGATAAGAGTTACATTGATATGCTATTTAGTGTATCGTAATATTCAAATTAATATTTGATCGCCGTCTCACTTAAAGCTTAATAACGAAAGAAACGTGTATTCAATAAAACAAGGATTTTATATGAACTGGCAGAGACATAGTCATTGAAAAACACGCAATACAGCAAGTTGCCATTATGAATGTTTGTTTTAAAGAAATTTGAAACCCAATTTTTAGGTTAATTAACTTCAAAAGTGATGTAAGTAAATCAGACTCCCAACAAATTTGTTATGATATTCAAGCTTTTACGTATGTTCACTTGACTGGATAAAGCTAAAATATACATCATCGTTGAAGAACACTAAGTCATAAACAGATTGATTTATTCATATAATATTTCATTTGAATTCGTTGAATTTTGTGTTTCTCAATCAGCGGACAAGGACTATTCAGTATTAAAAACGGTTACAGTTAATTCGATCAATCATTCATGCAGGTTGCGAGCACATTTTAAACAAGACCACGCGACATGCGATCGATTAAACTAATCGATACCACGTCAGCTCTGGATTGGTCAGCGGGCTCAACGAATTAAACTCTTAACCTTGAGGTGGGCGAATGATGGCGTGAATTGATCACGTGAGATAAGGTCGTTAGGCGTGAAAATTTATGATTCGCATACGCAATGAGACTTACATGAAGACTCTGAAATTGAAGTGACAAAAATGGCAAATTAACAAATGGACAATGATGTTAAGGAATATCTAATGTAGTGAAAATTTGAAAACTTAAAAATCATAACCATGAAAGAAAATGCTCATTTGTATGACTTTCCATCGAAAACATCTCTCGACCGATTATACATTTTATTGTTTGAATGGTTTAGTAATGTTGCATCAACGAATGTGAATACATGATAAAATATTCAGAGTTAAGATGCACTGACAAAAGCAGGCGTAGTGTTTAAAACATAAAATTAATATATTTTTACTTTGCATACTGAAAATGAACCAATTACGGCCAAGCATGGTGCATGCAAGACGAAATTGGAACTCTAAAAGTTTATTTCCAAAATATAAACACACATATTTAAAATCGAGAATTCGACTACTCGAAACAAAATAAGTAATATAATCAAGTAAAACGAAAATCGGGTTTTTGGTCATTGTCGGCTTTATAAACTTTAGAGACAAGAAGTTAGAAAATGACGTTGAAATAAATATTCGCTCACTATAAAAGCATTTTCATGGTACACATCACTGGGGTAGTTTCATGCTCATATAAACTTTGTACATCGGTAGCTTCCAAGTTTAGACAGAAACAAGCACGAGTTTAAAATTGCCGAACTTTCAAATTATTATAAATACTTCCCGCTCCGGAGAGATTGTCAGGCCTGCCTTGGGCAGTTTTGTCATTCTAACAGCTATGGAGCATGAAACCATCAAGCGTTTATACCATGATCGTACCAACCTTACCCAAAAATGGCATACAAGCGCAATTTGAATACTGAATGTGATTTTACAAGGTTAATCAAATAAGATAATACTTTTTCTAATCCGACGAAACTTGCTTTCTAATTCTTGTTTCAAGGTAATATAAGGTACTTACTTGAACTTTCTGCAATTCAAATTTTTGTTTAATAAGTCAATAAATATTGAATAATAATTTTCTATAAAACGTTAGATATAGACATACATCTCAATGTTTTTGGTACATTCTGCTAATATTTGAAATACACTTAAAATGATATTATGCGAGTTTGCTTGCAAATGTCCTTTAAATGTGAGTCAAACTAGTCATTTGAATTTAGGAAGTTTTGCCTACTACTTAAATAATGATAGTATAAATGTGCAAAATATACGCTCAAGTCTTGTTTACTATTCTTCCACTGTTTCAAATGTATACGGATCTTGATTCTACCTTCCCTAACTGATGAGTGCAAGGACCACGAAACCGTTCATATCATGTAGTAATTCTAATATTTGCAAGCATGGACATTTTGTTATGTAACGTGGTTAAATTTCGAAAATATACATAAACGAATTAGATCTTCATTCCAATAAGTAACTTATATTTTGGTCTACAGAGCATGTTCACCTATTACGTCAGCGCCGCTGCGTTGGCTTGTCATGTCTATAGAATGGAAAATGATCGTATCCGGAAGATCTACTCTATGGTGAGTTGCAATTAGGCAGTCGCCCATTGGGCAGACCGCACTTGCGGTACAAAGACGTTTGCAAAAGAGATATGAAAGCTCTTGACATTGACCCCGCGAGCTGGGAAGAACTTGCTCTTGACAGCTCACTTTGGAGACATCGTGTAAAGCGTCGTCTTCAACCTGGGAAGAAGCAGATACAGCTCTTGGCTGGTGAACGCAGATCACGCCGCCGGCGTGTAACTGACGCCCTACAACACAGTTCTGACTATCGTTGCAAGCGCTGCGGGAGAGATTGTTCTCCCGAATCAGTCTGTTTAGTCTTTCGACATGCTGAAAAACATGAAACTTCATGATGTAATCCATGGTCGACATCGACCGAAGGATGCCAACAACAACAATGTTTACGAAATTGGCTATCCTCCCAACAATTTCCGAGCAGTTCTCATCAACGATGCGAACTTTTGTATTGTATATCTCCGGGAGTCTACTGAAGAATTTATTTATGATTTGTTGATTAGAGGAATCAAAATGACGCGCGATTCCAGGCAGATTTACAGTCAATAGAAATGAGTTCTCACTTTTCGAGACCGTTCTTGTGTTCCTATTTGAAAGTCATTTGTGTGCAATCGGTTACAGTAGGCTTTGGAGTAGCTCAATCGATTGGAATATGTTTGGGACCGGTCGTGTATTCTTAATGCAAAGAAATTTGAGTGCAATCTGTTAGATCAGGTTTCGTTTACCGCTTCTTTTGGACACAGAAAATTTGTCAGACCGAGATGATAGCCAGGGCAAGGGAACAAGACTAAGTAGCAGTCAACCCATCACCTCTGTTTTTAGCTTGCCCCTAAACAGCCCATAACAAGCCTAGGGTGCATCACGTAGGCATGACCAGGATCAGCGGACGGTTGATCACATGCGTAAAAGTAAATAACTATTGCGTTTAAGGTCAAACAATTGTAGAAGGAAAAGAAAAATGTAATTAACTCTTAGATATACAATGAACATGATCTATTTACGTTCGCAGATTATGGTGAATTCTGCACCAATATACTTTATTGACTTCCATTCTGCGATTTCAACAACCTCTGCATTTAGGCTTTCGCCATGCGCGTCTCAACCCTTACAGATTGCTTATATTCCAACCGTGCTCCTCAAGGTTGAATCACGAATCAAGGAGTGATGTTCTCTCCCATCCAGCGTAGCCTTTCAACAAGCTTGCACGGTGTTCTTCGCCTATGTGGTGAAGTACTCTGAAAGTCTGTCCTATGTAAACACCAGGACAATCTTTACGTTAGATTCTGTAGATGTTATTCGAGACGCCTAATAAAGGTGTCAACTCCGCCAAGGACGGTCCCAAGCCCGTCTGAGAAAGGGCTTAGGGCTAGCAACCCTATCCCGTAAAACCTACATTGCTACGGAAACGATGACAACAGATCCGTGGTTCGGTCATGTATGCAGGATGGATCCCAGTTCCCATACGAAGGTAGCCATTCACTGGCGTCCGCAAGGTAAACGAAAAGGGGACGGCCCAAGGAAACTTGGCGCAGAACGATGGAACGCGAACTACCTGCACAAGGATTCACGGTGCAGACGGAAACGGAAGCAGCGACAGACCGGAGCCACTGGCGTGAAATTGTCTTCGCCTCATGTGCCACCCGGCACGGAGAGGACTGAATAAAGGTGTCACATCCTCAACATGGACTAGAGTCTAACGGATGGTTTTCCCTCTGTTATACGTCACGTGTATAGACTCGTGTTTAAAGATTCCACTGATCGTTTGCGTTGTGACATATTAATATGCAAACGGTATCTCGCCAATTCTTCTCTTATTTTGCTGATTTGCATTTATTATAAATTCTGTTTTGCGTAACGGTAGTAACAGCGGCGGGAAGTAGACTGGTATTTAGTCGTATTCCATGACCGGAATATCAACCATAGTCTGACCAATCTTCAGAAGTGTCTGAAGTGAAACGTTACCAACAACCTTTTCATTAACTCCATATATTCACCATTCAGGTGCGTCGTTCCCAAATCGATAATCTGTTTTATCGAAATCAATGTGTTTTCAATGTGCTAGTAACTCTTTGCCTGATTTGCGATCTGATTCCTACAATGACCAATCTCACCACATTCTTGTCACGATTCACCTGAAAATACCACGCAATCAATGAACTCGAGTCCAGTGCTTCCATTATGGACCGTTGTGATCAACTTTGAGAATAGTTCGATGGGCTTGGCACGGATGAGTAGTCACAAATCTAAACAACAAATTCTCTAAATTTCGCTTAAACAACAATGCCCATCAGATCTAATCAGTGTTAGCTTACACTTTATCCGATAGGAAGACCTGACACGGAGATCTGTTCGGTTGGGCGCCCACAATATATAGTTGCGGGTCCTTCTGAACTGTCGGGCAAACAAAAGCTACTCAAATGTGCCAGTCTGGAGAACAGTTCTAAACACTTAATGCGATCGGTCAACGGTGGACGGTAGCCCAGGTAGTCAGTCATTCTACTACACTAAAGTGGTTAGGTGTGAATCCACACGAAGCGAGGATATGCATGCTGATGGCCAAATAAGAGCGGAAACTCGATTCCAGTGCTTCCATTCTGGACCGTCTGCTCAAACTTTGTGATGTTCGATGGGCTTGGCACGGATGAGTAGTCACAAATATAATGAATTATAGTGTTCCCAGACACGTTTGCTTGACTAAGCTATATTTGAGTGTTATAAATCTGCAAACAAATATCCCGGGTATGTTTAGTGACATCAGTTATCCCAGTGATAAGTTGAATTAATTTATCCTTTTATACTACTCACTACTATTTCTCGTTCAGAAATTATTCGTGCGTTGTTTCTCAATCTAAATATCTGATCTCCTCCAACGGTCGATATAGATTATGGATGTACATATTGAGCACATGATAGTTTTATGTTCCGCAGCTTTTCGAATGACTAAACAGTCCGATTATGGTGGAACATTCTCTCCCACAGCGCTTGCAACGCTAGTCAGAGCTCGGTAGTAGGGCTTCAGTTGGACATGACCATAGCACTGCAAGCGGCGGTGTCGTAAAAGGGTGAACATGCTGTGTAGACCAACTTTTAAAAGCAGTTCAGCATTAGTCACTTTGTTCATCCACGATATGTTCAAAATACGACGGATCATTATTTGAAAACATATTTCTATTTCCTATGAAACTTAAGAAATAATGTAATACGACCGATTGTCGTACGAAAAATTGAATACCAACATTAACTCCCATTCAATTTTCAGTTAGTTTCGATTTTGAATGTCAAATCTCAAGGACACTAAGTGTTTGGCAACTCACTTGAACTTTCTAAAAACCGAAAGAAGAGAGTTATGATGTTTCTCGAACAATTGATTTGTGAAGAGATCATATGTGAAGGACTATGACAATACTTCGCGTCGCCATATTATTTAAAAACCACTTTTTATATTTCATACATATTTGCAAAAATCTAAGCAATGATGTAAATACCATATTTTAAGAAAGGTGGCTACTTAAATAACAAAAGTAGTATCACAATTAAAATTAAATTATTGTGCCAATCGCACCCAGTGCATTAATTACGGCTTGGCACGCTTAAAACCAATCAAGATTTCACCATATTTAGTGGCAGTTTATCAAATAAGCTACTCGGTGAATAGTTATCAATCGAAATTGTTCTGTTCAACAAACATCAATGCCCGCATTTGAAAATTCTGTAATTCTTTAATATATACGATTAAGATTAGTCCGCTCCAAAATTAAAAATACGAGGCAGGTGATAGATTTGCGCCAAAAACTTGAGTAATATATGCAAAGGAATTTGAGTGCAATGGGTTAGAGTAGTTTATGGGTAACGTTTCACTTCTGACACAGAAGCTTCGTCAGACCAAGGGTGATAGTCAGGACAGGGAACATGATTAAGTAGTAGTCAACCCACCACCACTTATTTGACCTTACCGCTAAACAGCCTATAGTATTAATACAAGATCGGTCCCAAACTTATTCCAATCGATTGTTGAGAAATATATATTTAAAATTAATATTATCTTGGGGCTCAAATCGAGTTATGTTGAGAGTAGATAATTTTTGTCTGGAAACGTGAGCTAGTGACTGAAGGCAATTGAATTGGCTATAGTACCGTCCGAATGTTTTCTAAAGGATATACTTGACATACCTTTACATAACCAATCCTCAGTTACTCCAAAAATACTCAGATCTTTGTACGTTTACAGTCAATTAATATAGATATTTCATGACCAATTTATTGGTGTTATAGTGGCGATTAAGGTTAATATTGATTCAAACACTTATGCAAACGTCAACTCACTTGCTTGTACTGTAATGGAATCAAAAATATTATTATTTTTTATATATTGTTGATAAATTTAAAATCCACATCTCATTTAGAAAAAATAATAAACTTTGAATGCATAGTACTCAGTATATCATAATTAATTACATTGTCCTTTAATATTGGTCCTTATTTGACAATTTTCTAAATATGTATCACTCTTCCGAATTCCTAGGTTTGTTATTTGGATTCCAATAACTTTGCAAGAGCCGTGGTTATGCCTATGTATTGTGTGTCCCACATAGCAAATAGTACTGCCGTAATCATTTTGAGTGTATCCATCGGCAAAGTTTTCTCTGATATGACCCAAATGTCGTAATGCTGGATTACCACAGGATTAAAAGTTGTTCATATACATGGTCAAGCACTCAATGATATTATAAATGACCAATAAATTTTGGTTCTCAGGTCTCCAACTGTTACATACACGCAAGGCTCACTGATCCTGATCTTAAAATCTCGATCAGCCAGAAACCATTTGTGGTGTGTAAGTGATGGGGGATATGAGCACTAAAATATATTGGTCATATTCTTGTTTATACATATTTGAGGCTCATTTGAACCGACAATTCGTCACATTCTTGGGCACGGCACACAATATTGTTCTCCCGATATATTTATTTTAACAAACGATATAGTTCCGTCCGCGTGTAGGCGGTTGTAAACATTTCTCTACTGACGAAGTGATATGTTTATATTCTATCTCAAATTTATATTCAACGTGAAAGTTTCCAGTGCTTGTGCAAAATGCCAACATGTATAAATGACAACAATACGTGAATCACACGTGATAGACCGTTGCGAATGTTGGACGCGATCGCTGTGGGGAACCTTTTGTATTTTCAACACTACCTCTCAAAGACATGAGTTTGGATATCGTTACACTTCTAGAAACTAGAATAGAAAGTGAACAAGCAGTGTCGTCAGAGCTGTTTACAACCTGTTCAGGAGTTAGACCGGTGGTATACCAGAAGAGCATGATAAATTCTAGAATACAGATTCAGGGGAGACAACACATAATGTAAATAGTCGGCTTTCCGAGTTTTAAATGATGACGATTTCAACATTTGAGGAACCATATTAAACCGTGACCAGTGTTTTCTAAATTAAAGTAAAATTCAAGATGGTCTTCACACAGCACCAGAAATTCCTGTCTAGTAATTTGAATGAATTGAAGCTACCTGTATCTCTAATTACTCATTTTTCATACGACGATTTACATACATTCCTTCCTACCCTTTGAGCAGCGAATGTTTAGACTCTGATCGTGGCCTCTAGAGCGCAGTACATCAGAGCTGACCTAATCATGACATGCAGTCTAAAATCAAAGAAAAGTTGCCGCAAAATTTAAAAAATTGAAATATACCAGTTTCATGTATCAAAATAACACTACCCCACGTTTATATTTGTACAACATCGGATAAAATATTAGAATAACATACTCACCAGTTGTCAAACTAACAACGCAGAACACGATAAAAACAAATCCGACCGCGCTGAAAATACGCGACATGATTACCAGAGATAGCGCATACACGTTCCGTCTGCGGTGTTAAATACACCCACGGAATCTGGTCGCGACATGTTCGATAATCCTGTTCTTGTTTACATCGGACATGTGTGCAGGCATGTTCATGTCAAGGTTTGGAGACAATGAATAAGCCAAAAAATACAGGATGTCTTGTCCATTGTTTTTGTTTTGAGTGTGCTTATTGAGAACCTGTAATGATCAGCATTGAGGGCTATTGAAGAGGTGACTTTCGTTTGTTATTTTCCAACTGAATTCGTGTTTGAGTGCACTTGGTCACTCTCAAAAGCTCCTTTCTTCTCCATGTGAGTTCAGGACATCTTCTGACCCCACAAACCTGCAATGTTGGTAATGTTTGATGGGCTTTTAGATGACCTGGCGAATGACACCGCTCAACATCAGACCTACAGAATCAATCCCACAAGAAGGGATATTTCGGAAAAACTGTATGAGATTCGTTACATTGACTGCTTACCTGAAAGAAAAATTATATTAATTAACAATATATGGTAAGCTTCGTCTAATTGGCGAAAAATCGCGTGTCAAATCGGATCAAAATAACTACCGACGCAGATACAATGAGTATGTCCTTCGTTAGTGAGAGTTTCTCCTAGAGAAATATGTCAATCGTAGTTTTATTTATGCGTTCAAAACGTCGAAACTGTTGGGAATGTGTAGCGTTATTACGGTTAGATCGTTCGTCCTCAGGAACGAATCTCAGGCCATTGATTACTCGCAACCCACAAATGGCCACAGTAGTGAACGTTTTTACGATACGAGATTTATGGTAACAAGAAAATGTCTGTACCATACAATGGAGTGTGAGATCATGATGCGCTTCATGGTGAACAGCGACTGAAAGAGGCCAAAAACGATCACGATGTTTCGATGGAAATCCAAATGAATCGCAGTTTTTCATTTCAATTAAAACGAGCGGGAGACGAGTAAAAATAATTCGCGTATGAAGTGAGATGAAACCTTAATCTACATAAATCAAGACCGTTTCACCCTGCTGGATAACATACCCCAACAATGAACTTATCGAAAATGGTTGCATGCTGGAACATCCACACTCCGAACAGAACTTTAGCAGTTAATTTTGTTCGCTACCTGTGTTTTTTGTTTGAATCCCCTACCTGCCAATTTGGTAAACTCTGCTAGGTAGGCTACATTAAAACCAAAACTTGACGACTATATACCAGCTAACCAACAGATCTATAAGATACACAGGATGTTGTTGTTGGCCTCCTTCGGTCGATGTCGATCATGGATGTACACCACAATCGCATGAATGTTCATGCTCTAAAGCTTTTCGATTGACTAAACAGTCCGATTCTGAGTGGAAAAATCTCTACCGCGGGGCATGCAACGATAGTCAGAACTCGGTAGTAGGGCATCAGTTGCACGCCGGCGGCGTGATCTGCGTTCAGCAGCAATGAGATGTATCTGCTCCTCTCTAGCTTGCAGACGACGCTTTGCACCGCGCCTCTAATGTAAGCGGTCAAGAGCATATTCTTCATAACTCGCGGGGTCAATGCCACGATCCTTCATATATCTTTTGCAAAGGTCTTTGTACCGCAATTGCGGTCTCCCCAATGGTCGAATTCCTAATTGCAACTCCCCCTAGCTTCACGTGTTCACGTAAGGCAAAAACAAATAATTGTTATATGTTACTCCAAGTGTGATTTTTCTTATTTTATACTACTTCGTATCCAATCGATTTCAAGTACAAGCATTCAACAATTTATGGTTAAAAAGTTAATACTTTTAAAACACAACAGGATTACCGCAAAATTAAGGCAACAAAATAACACAGACAATTAATACAGAAACTTGAGACGTAAAGGTATAATGTATGTCCGCGAGTCACTTTCTCCTCACACACTTCAAACAAGTGTCTTAATGGATGTCCTTCGGTATCCACAATTCTATAGATCAGAATAATATCGCGTCCTATCCGCCTTTGGGTACAGTCACATCGACCCAGACGTCGCAATCTTTAGATGTACGGAACATTGCGAAGACCCATCAATAACCTTGTTGCTCTGTGATAGATTGTATCGAATAGAGCAATATATTTTCGTAGCCAAGGAGCCCAGCCCTCTACTAAATACTCCATCGTAGGACGAAGATAGACGTTCATCATACTTGGTAACGTTACCAGCGAGAATCTTCCAAATATTCGTCTAAAGATACCTAACAATTTGTTGGTTTGTCGATATATATTCTGGCAGTGCACCGTGCACTTCAGCTTTCCACTTACTAATACTCCAAGATGATTACCAACGAGCTTCATGTCTAGTTTTCAGTTCCCAATCGATATGTCCAAGGAACATTCTTGTCAAGCTGGAGCATCTTACTTTTCCGTACGTAAGACCCAGCGGAGCCTGGAATTCGATCGCTTCGAAAGAATGTTCTTCCGATGTTAAAACCAAATACAAGACAAAAGGTCGGTAAAAACTCTCCTCCGGGTGCATTCGTGAATATGGTTGTATAAAGGGACTAAATCTAGTACCTCTCTAAATCGGTATTCTAGCGTTTTATGCGGAGTGATCGTCCCTGAGATAAAGGGTGGACAGATTAAAATCAACCATAATAAGTACCGTTGCTTGCTGTGTGAGAGTCAAGCGCTGAAGCACTTGGATTAACCTTTCGTTGTACGATTCCGTAGATGAAGGGGATCCGTGGACCACACCAATAACGCAAACTTCACCAGACATCAGCGTTAAAGAACACCAAATTGTATGCTCGAGTTGTCTGTTGGACGGCACTAAGGGCGATCATGATAATAAAGAGCAACACCACCACCAATTCTCTCTCGATCGTTCCTTATCAAGTTCATATTTAAAATGGATATCTCCGTCTCAATCAATTGGGAAGAATACCATGTTTCTGTAATGGTGATAATGCCAGGCGAGTAGTGCGAGCATATCTCAGTTAACTCCGCCAATTTGTTTAAAAGTCTTTGCGCACTTGTATATGAACATATAAGGTTCATAATTTGTAATTCATGAAAGGTAATCAATGGGCCGACTCGGTTAGAGTCGGAATGCTCAAGTTTTTTGGAGTTATCGCATGACATTCAGGTTGAACCGCATCGCATAGCGTTGGTAGGTCGGTCCTATCCGTTTGCTTGGTTCCGGCTATTAACTTGGGCAAGCTAAACTTGACGTTTTTGGGGTAGGTTTCTTCTATTGCATTTCCATTCACGTCTATTACTATCAGTCATTTCGATTATCAAGAGGGTTGGCAGACCGCGTATCCTGAAAACATTTATAAGTATGGATTTTTAATACTGATTGTTAAGGCTAAGTATTTCTACTGTTTGCGATCGTGCTCAAACTTTTCTGGAGAAGGTAAGTCGACCTAAACGTACAATACTTATTGGATTATTTTCTTCTCGGGATTTCTTAGACGACTTTCGCTCGCGCCATGGTATATCTCCATGGATACGACAGTGAGATTCTGTAACGCCTCTAAGAAGGTAATTATTTAGGAGTTAGTTTTCCACGTCCTCTGCAGATTGCAGCGTTATTCGTAAGAGGCGAGGATCATTTTTGTGAGAAGGATTCAAATGTCGGTTTAACCGAACTAACATTCAACTAAGTCATGATTTTGCTTACCTTCGAACAGCGTTTCCCGTGAATCGGTCACGTTGGTACATATAACACTATAGTTTATACCCGCGGATTTTGGTTTATAATTTGATTCTGTCTTTTTAAAACTGTTTTGCTGAGTCCCTTCTCGCTTCCGTTAAGTTGAGGAATTACTGATCCCGGCGAACACTTACCATGTTTAGTCACCATCTTCACGGTTATTTGGGCAAATGTTGGCCTGTTCGAGTATGATGTATTTGCTATCGGCTCTTTGACAGTAGCCTCTAAGTCGGACAACAATGGTGCCTTTATGACGTTTATTATCAGTTCATTCAGTTTTCGTTTACTGGATTCCAATTCATTTAGACGCGTCTCAATGTCATTCTCAGGGGTTTTCGCCTCCGAGGATGACGCTGTTGGTTTGGCCTTGCAAACCTGGCAAGCGTCACAAACACCGAGACAATTATCTCCATTCATAATCGATACCAAATCCGAGGTAATCGATTGGTCTCATTTTGCATGCACTTTCAACAAACAAGCGTAACACGTTACGGACCTCACCTTAAGACTTACCCCCTTTCGGCAAAACGTGCACATGCAGGCCGGTGCGCTTTGTTTTCGTTTCGGGGTCATTCGGTCAGGGTTGTGAGCAGCACGGTTCAGTGGTGTGCGCACCAGCAGTGGTTCTGTCGAGCGATCGATGATGAATATCGTGAGTGCGACAAAAGTGGTGTTCACTAATAAGAACAAAATCAATATTAAATCTGGCGATACGTTTCGGTAGTTGATCGCACGATGTTGAAAACAGAACTAGTCAATGGAGAGAAATAACATGTTTCCGATGACTTTAATCCATTTGAGAACTTGAAGAGTATTAACAGCGTTGTACGCGTAGAACCAATATGAAAAATACACGCGAATTTGATCGTATTATCGAATACCTCTACGAGAGTGAAATATCCAGAAAGCTGAATTCGAGTGGACTCCAACAAAGTTTAATATGTCCATGTAAGTGTAATTGTAAGAACAGTATATCCTGATAATCAGGCGCTCAACATATTGCACCCGAACTGCACAATGGACAGGTTTGTAAGCCGAGCTTTGTTTAACATCCCTTCCCTGAATGCCACTGTTGCATAGGGTTCGTACAACGAACCACGATGTTCAAACACTGAATCACATAGTGATTCGTGGTCAAGCACTCAAGGCGCTGATGGATCATCACTTTGGTCATCCATAAGCGCCTTGAGTGCTTGACCACGAATCACTATGCGATTC
>JACCGJ010016292.1:0-11293 GCA_013407085.1 Atriophallophorus winterbourni | reverse complement strand
CGCAATCTCGTCTCACCACGGTCCAGAAGCCTTTCTTTCCACCAAAGCCACTGTTATGCACAAACTAATAAACATGTAAACTGAATTAAAATGATGATTGACCAAAGTTATCACTCGTGTGTATAGAAACATGATCACACAACGCGGGGTTCGGAGTTGGTTTGCTAACTTAGCATGAGATTCACAGCTTGGCTTTATGCACGACGAGTGGAATGAGATCCTGTGATATGTTGTGGTGCTCACATCCCCACAACAAGCGGTTTCTGGCTGTTTGCTCTCATCAATCAGAGACCGTAAGATCATGTTCAATGAGGAATGCAACCGTGGCAAGCGAATGTATGCCAATGTTAAATAGGGTACCTATAAAGAACGACGATGTTCAAAGTGATTCTTGGCCAAGCACTCAGGACGCTTATAAACGAGATCCTCTGATGTTACTCGAAGTCAGACGAGCCTATGTTTGGTCTCAAGTCTCGCAATCACTCAAGGCATATGGTGATAAACTGATGCAGAACTACGCGCGCTATAAAAAAATAAGCGTTGATAACATGTGAATTTAATGTTTCGCTTATCGTAACATACAAGAGGTGCCATAAGCTGTTCGATACCATTTCAGTTTAAAAACAGCAGATAAGGAAGTAACGGGCAACTATCGAATTCAATTGCATGAATTGCAATTTAGACGAGTTACACTCAAGCTTGAAACGCCATATTGAATGCGAAAATGCTAGCTCATGACGGTATGACAACCCTGTTTCATGATCGTGCAACGAAGTTGGTCGAAGGTTTCAATAACACAGGAAACGAAGCGGCTCTCGCGGACTTCGTCTACTTAAAGCTCACGTAATGTTTTGTGCTTCGAGTATCAATTCAATTTTAATGGTCTAAAAAGCATATAGCTTTACAAAAAACCAAAGAATAATATGGGAACTGCGAATATTATAACAAGCAAAAACGGGATTTGGTTGTTTACTGAGCAGTTCAAGATTCAGGTAAAAATCCAAAGGGCAGAAATTGTTTTAGATTGGTGGGATTACAAATGTAGATACATGGTGTCAAGATGTATAGTTTTCTTGGATGCACGGGTTAAGTGTCAAAAAGGCATCAAGACTTCTTTTCAAAATCTGCTGATTTGGTGAGTTTACAACACAATCTGGTAGATGGTTCCAAGTAAAACAAACTCGCACGGCAAAAAACATCGTCACAGTTGAGTCGCGAGTGATGGATAAATGTGTGAGCTCTGAACTTACGCGAGCCCCGTAGATTAAATAAGCATTGTAGAGGGTGATTTGCGGTATTCAAATATTGTAAATCAAAATCAAATCCTCCCCGGAGACGACGACGTGTATAATCGAATAAATTAAGGGTTTTGATTCGCTTATTGTATAGTTTGGGGCTAAGTCCTGTGACGAGTTTGGTAGCTCGATGGTATATTCTTTGCAGTCGCAACATCTTTTTAAGTCATGGGGACCATTCTTTAACTGCATATTCCATCGTGGGTCTGGTGTACGTAGGTGCAGGGAATTGTTTTGAGAACGTCAGAATCGGAACGCTGCGTACAGCACCAGTACAACTGGATCTGAGACGAAAATGTCGTGTTAGCTGAAGATAACTGTAATACGACCCAAGTAATGTGTTGCTCACATCCCCATCCCTTCAGCAACACATTACTTTGGTCATCCATAAGCGCCTCGAGTGCTTGACCAAGAATCACTTTGTGATTCCGTGTCTGAACATTGTGGTTCGTTGGCATACAAGTATAACCTTGTAATACGACCCATTTTATCATCATACCTGACTGTATGCCACAAGGCATCTGCGCAGTTCTCTCATATTGCGATATTTATGGGAATGCTTGTTACGCACATACATATTGAATTGCAGCGGAATGAAGTTTGCGACATTTACAAGACTACTGATACGGAAACCCCAAGGTTTGTTTCTGTCGAAGTCGACATAAAAGGATCATCTAATATTGAGAAATGTTTGTGACTACTCATCCGAACCAAGCCCATCGAAATGTTCACACAGTTGATCAATGGACTCGAGTTTCGCTCATTAGCAGTGCACATCCTCCGCTTCGGAAAATCACCATTGTAGTCCTACGCCTTACGGCCTAGGCTAAAGTGCACCGTTTGACCAATTGCATTAAGCGTTCATGAACCCTTCGCCAGATTGGCAGATTTGAGCACCTTTATTTACACGACCAGTCGTGAAGAAGTCAGCGACAACCGTCGAGAAATATACACGGGCCCATCAGTAAAATCTGGGGTAAACATTGGATATAACCACGCAGGAGTTCACCCAATGAGTTACTGATACCGTCAAGGGAACAGCTGCTGTCTTCGCAGAAGTCAATCGAGCAACGCAAACTTGAGTTTGCAATGCGAATACCATTGGTGCAAATGTGACGACTGACTATGGAGAGGCTCCAGGCGCCGAATGCCCAGCTTTACAACTACTATCCAGCTTGCAGCCCATCTAAATTAGTATCAAAACTCGGTGAATTAACATCAATAAATTCTTTTTAGCACTCAAACCAAATGTCAGATCAAATGATGATGGATGGATAGAAGAGATATCTAAGCAAGTAAAATGAGCGAATAATAATTGTTAGATAAAAGTTGTACGCAGTTTCACGAGAACATGATCAAGCCAAGCGGAAAAAACCTAATATCTAGAAAGCGTGAAGGCTCTGAATGTTGAAAATAAGACACAATAAAAGCCAAAAATAGACCGAGGGAAGACGCGTGCCCACGATAAAAATAACAAGACATTGTCGAAAAAAGAAAGCAATCACAAGGTCGACGCGGTTAAAAGAATGCTAGCGAAGGACGTAACACACTGATTGATAGCAGGCAGGCGAAGCAGCACAGAAAGGCAGCAAATATAAAGATATGTACACAAGGGTGGTGATCACGTCATTCAAATGGTTTGCGCTCAAACCAATTCAGTCCTTCGTTCAGGTTGTCGGGATTGAGGCTCGGGCGGTTGCGTGTTAGTCTGTTCGGTTTGAAGTCGTGCTAAACGCTGTTCTAGGGCTTCGAGTTCGGATTCTTGTGCACGAATTTGAGTTTGGGTTTCAATCACACTCTGGAAAGGGTGAACGTTGGAGGGGGACTAAAACATAGTAATCAGTACACCATCGAGCAGAAACACAAATGACTTTGCAGCACTATAGTGAACCCAGTTTACTGATGCTAGCAACAACGAACTCTTGCCACGAAACTCAGTGAATGAAAAGATCATGGACGGTGCCTCCTGAAGGATACTGATTGACCTGCATGTATTTCTGAAAGCACGAGCCTAATCCAAGCAAAGTGCAGCACACTCATAGACTACACATAGGTTGAGATACTGTCAGACTGCTCAGGTCTATTTAGACTGACCTGTAGACTTAAGTGTCCACCTGATCTTCCTAGGCGACTATTAAGGTTCGTTATACGCGAACCACTTAGTTCAGATACGCTTCCATTCAGATCTTGTGCTTTGGGACCAAACATTTGAGTTGAAAAATCTAAGCATGCTGATCACGAGGGGTGTTTACGCACCAAGACTCTTGCTTACGCATTTGGCTATATTGAGTCTTAGAAAGTTTCGCTCATCTTCGAGCACTCGACAGAGATTATAAAAAAATACGTCGGTCGGCAAGAGAAGTTTGAGTGTTTGGACACAAATTTGTAGTGTTTCTAAAGCGATTTCAGTTCGAATTCGAGAACTACAGAATAGGGCTTCAACTGCAGATATGATCCATTTCTGTTTACCAAGGGCAGGTTGTACTAAACCCGAAAGCATGATCGAAATCTACATCCGTAATCTAAGGCGTACAACTTCGGGCAATAGCTAACGAGATAGTCTAGCTGTGCCCAAGAACGTTGAAGGGGAACGTCAAGTGATTGGATCGTGCTGGGAACACCTGATTTTAATGGAAAAGATAACAGAAATCCTGTTTCCCTCGAATACAGCACCCAGCATACGCTATGCATCCCATTCGGGAAATAAAATCGCCGGATAGCATTATTATATTGTTTCTGTTATCTAAGCAAGATAGAAAGAAGTTCATGGGAAAACCGGTCCCTCAACTCCTCTGCACCACAGGTCATAAGTATACATGCCAAAACAACAACGTCGTATCTTTCATTGCTGCGTTTTTCGCTCTGCTGTACAAAGGCTGCGTAAAGCGCCACATTGTCGTAAACTAGACATGGGCTGTGATCCTGTCAAGTTAGTAGAAAAGACAATGACAGTGAGACTGCAGCTCATTATCAATGGCACTCAATTTAGCACAACGTTGATGAGAAAGTATTCTTATCACATCATATGGGTCCAATTATCTCACTCATACCTGCCTAAGCCTGGACAACCTGACAGCAATTTCTAACTATGCGGTAAATTGCCTGGATTTGGGATAGTGATTTCATATGCATACTGTTCGAACGTGAATAGCAATAATCGGAATGAGAGTTCAGAACCGAACGCTGAGATTTGGCGCAACGCTCAAGTAAAATTGACAGCAGGACTCACTTGAAGAGCAGGGTTTAGAGGAGCGGTCACATACAGTCCACTCGCATCACAAGTGAACTGGCCTTGGTGTAACACTGACGACAATTGATCCGTGGCATCCTTCACAGCTTTCCCGGCGAGCTGAAATTGATCAAAATCGACACTAGGGCAACCGAACACAACCAGGAAGAAGCTACACATCAAAACTACAATTCACACACTGCACTAACCTGTAGTTTTTGAACATCTGACGTCACAAACATTAAACGTCGAGATTTCGCAGATAGAAGCAGCTGCGCACTGGACGCGGCAACACGGCGCACGGCAGCCAACAGTCGTTCTTTCGCAGGAATCAGTCGCAACGAAGTTCCAAACAAATCGCGCGATTCGTTTCGATCCACTTGTTCGGAGCACAGTTGTGCCAGTTGGCACAAGTCTTGAGTGGCCAGAGCCACGGTGAGCTCGGTACGCCACAAAGAGACCGACGGGGAAGCACGTCGAGCACGGTCAACGGCATCGGAAGGCGGTGCCAGACCGATTGCCCTAGCAGTGCGTATCAATTCCAGCGAGGACTTTGCGACCGAATGTGCGGCTTTTAACAGGACAACACCTTCTTTGGAAGGCTAAACATGAAGAAATGAACGAAGTTAATAATAGGAGTATAAACAGATGTAATGGCGAGATGAAGGAAGCTGTGAGGCATGGCAGCAAATGTCTTACGGGAGACGACAATGGCTGGTTTGTGCGAATATGTTTGGTCACTGGTGAGCACACGGGTAAATCAGCACCAAGTAACCCAAACATATCACACAAACGAACCGATACAGTGCGAATCAATCTACAAGTGTGGGATGAACGTGTTTCACTCACCACCTGGTCCAATATTGTTTCCAGTTGCTTGAGAGATGCGTCAATTCGGGCCTCTGCCTCGTCCCCGCTGTCACCGAGGTCCTTATCGGCTGGAGCGACGGGTAACGGGTAACACGCAGGGCGGTTGTACAAGATACGATTGGAACCAGGACCAGCTAGAAATGGGAGAATAATATGAAATGGCACACAACCAACAATTGAAGAAAGAAAAGTGTAAGATGACGAATTATCCTATGAAGTAGTTGATCTGTCTAAGATGGTGGCCAGAGATTGGTGTGCCTCTTGTTGTAGTTCCGCCAGATTTGTGGAAGCTACTCATGTAGCACAGGGGCCGGACTGTTTGCGATACTACCAATCTGGTATGAAAGCACAAGCCTGATCCAGGCAAAGTGCCGCACAGTCAGAGACTGCACGTGAACTAAGATACTGTCAGGTTGCCCAGGCCTAGACAGATATGAGGGTCTCAGGTCTACAATATGTATGTAATTTTCTTTTCTATATTCATTTTCCTATTTGTTTAGGCATGGGCAACCTGGCAGTATCTTAGACCACGTGTAGTCTATGACTTTGCGGCATTTTACCTGGATAAGGCTTGTGATTTCATATATGTACATACGTACGTATGCATGCATGTATGTATGAAGGCACCAGCCTGATCCAAGCAAAGTGCCTCACAGTTAGAGACTGCACTTTGGCTAAGATGTATTCGGGCTGCTCAGGCCTAAACAGATCTTTTGCACTGGCTTCAGAGACTGCACTTATTTGAGATGCGAATAAAGTTCGGTAATCCCTTGAGCAGCAATCATGGCTATTCGGGGAATAGACACAAAAGCTCACGATGTTCGAATAACGAGATAGCTGGTCAAACGCTGTTTACAATCAACATGCAACTGACCAATAAACGCGTTAAATGCGAGTGGATGTAGTGCGCAAGCAAGAAGACTGGAAGAAAGTAATCGAAAGTAATCAATGACTTACCGATTGCATAGTTCGGTACGTAATGATGATGGTAGGCCACGTGCCGTCCAATGAACTTTTCAGCAACATCACGCCCTGGAAAACAAGATCAGCACTTTATACACGAACACTGAAACGGCACATGAGTGGTAGTTCACACACACACACACACCAAACACCAAGATCCGGGAAAAACAAAATCGGTTATGCAGATGGGTGAGAGAAAACTAAAGACGAAAAGTTATCGCGGATGGTGACGTCCACGGAAAAGCAAACTGAATGAATGGCATGCGGAACAAAACGACACACAGTGGATAGGGCACTCACATTCAGGGCTACTGGCCCGGAAGTACATTACCAGTCTGGGACCCTCTGCACGAAAAGTGGAATATGCGTGTTAAATGACGAAAACAGAAGCCAAAAGTGAAAAACGACAGACAGAACAAATCGATAAGACTGTTGAATTCGAAATCTTGGAGATATAAGTCGGAAAAAAATGATGGTAATGCTACGTTTACCAGGATCATTTCCCGAAAGTCCCTTCAAGTCAGATAATGGAACAATTATGAGATAAAGATAATTCAAACACACCTGCTTGTGCACTTTGGGTAATGACTGTAAGTCACTAAAGTCAAGTCAGAATTATCCAAGGTGATTCAAGAGAAATCGTGGTGGTACATGGCGTCCTCAACGAAACATGAACGACGTCTGTGTCATTGAACTTCGGTCTAAATAACCACCTCAATGATTACAAACATTCCGTACGTCAAGCAGGATTTCGGGAACTCTACTTGCTCCATCAATGGATGGTCACACAAATAGCTCTTTAGATGTGCAAAATTAAAACAGACGGTGAAAACCAATATTACCACAAATGTCACTACAAGACTCTGGCCCAGTGGAGATAATAAGTGGAAGACATTCGATTTCATTTTGTTTAATGAGGACATTCAATTTATTAATCATGAGACAGCGCGCTGAAATGTTAACTTAAAATTACCCATTTTCTTGAATTTAAACGTTTCGTGTATAATAATTAGTAAGCGTTGTCATTGGTTCTCAACCACGGTGCCCCGGAATAAATATTGACGTGATAGATAGTTTGAGAACCACTGTATTGACCAGTAACATGATAGTTGGTTGCATGTGACACAACTGTAGTGTGACCTGGGATTTTTCGTATGAATGGCTAACTACGCCCCCCTCACATTCTTGTTGGGATAATTTCATTATAAGTGTACGATAGCTGAGCCATCCCGATGCTCTTTTATTGCAGCTATGGTTACTTACTCTGATTTGACTCAAGCAGATGAACTGTTTTGACTATTAACAACTATCTGCGGTTGGTGCGACCCGGGTTAGGGTCTAAAAGATGAAAATTCAGTGGCTTTTACACTTAGCGAAATGGCCCAAAATTGTGTTCAACGGCGGTTTTGTTGTAGACATCTTCTCGGAATGTTTGATTAAACTTGTCTGTTGTCAAGTGGCGAGCAAAGCTTGTTATAATGCGTGGCAGTGAAAGCCGCAAGCTTGGACACCCTCACCCCATTACGTCAGACTAAACTTCTATAGGTTCAGTAGCTTTTTAGGTCCCACCTTTCCCCATCTATTTTGGAAATTTTTTACTACCTTATGGTTGTATGGCAGATAAACACTTGGTACCTGTTACCGGTGTAATGCTGTCAATGGTTTAACAAACATGTAATTAACACCGTAAACAATAAAGCAATGACAAAACTGACCTCGCAATGAATCTAAATGACTCAACAAGTTGCGGGAAATGTCAGCAATTCGTTTTGCCGTGATTCCTACCCGATCCCGGTCATTCGGTGAGCAGGTGGGTAGAAGAGTCTGTTCAAATGAAACCAAGTTTAAACCAAGTGGTCGGAAAACCTTACAAGAGGCATAACAACAATCTGAGATTTTAAAATCGCACAGAGCATAAATAGAAAGGTACCACTAAACGATCAGATGATATGGTTTCGGTTCAATAAAACCAGTAAATATTTTTAATCCATAAATCACACTAAGTAGCGTCATGATCAAATATTATATTTCAGGCTAAATATTGAAGCGTGCTTAAATTATTCCGAAAACAACAATCAAATTACTTGTTTCACAGGAACTTACCGCTTTAACCGCATCCAGCAGGTTCGCAAACTCCTCAACCAACTCTTTCGACGCATTGACACAACTGTTCCGCGTCTCCACGGAAGCGTCCGAATAGGCGATCAAAGCCTGCAAGAAAGGCGTGCAAGCCAATAGGCAATAAGCCGGACATGTCAACGTGGAGTATACAGTAGGGTGCACATGGCCAACCACGGAAGCTGATTGGTTAGTCAAGCAAGCAAGTTAACCAATCAAATTAACGATAAGTCAACTCGGCCGATCGATAGTGGCAGCGATCGGTTTAAAGCTTAGGCAGATCGGGCCAGCCAATTTGTGGTCACATGGGGTTTGACCTTGAAGTGAATGACAGGCTGGAACTTGTCGGTGCCCCCAGATAGTTATCGCGTTACGAATGGATACGAATATTAGGGCGATGATTAAAAAAGATCCATTTTTTGTCAAATTAGTATGAAAACAGCGATTAAACGAAACTAAAGTATTGCGATAAAACGATTTGAAACACAACCAACCATAAATGCAGTCAAAACAAAATTCAGATGAAACAAAGTAAATAACAAATCGAGAAGGAAGCACGCGAAATGTAAGAGAGGTTTACATTTATTATTTATTTAGATGGGATTAGAATGTAAACGTTAATTTCATAAATAGTGAAATGCTGCACAAGGATGCTTTTGTAAATATAGAAAAGCGAAGCATAAGACCGAATGATATCCTTTTTGGTATTTCACAGCACTCTGTACAACACACATAAGAAAAATTAAAATTGAACACAGAATATCAAGCGTTACAGGGAAATTAATGTCAGGTAACATTGCTTAAAGTGATTCGGCCGAAGTCAATGTTGCCCAAGACGGGTGGCAGTGGGAATATGCTCCCATATGGCTCCCTGAGCCCGGCGGAACTGCTTCTACCAACAGGAGAAGGGGCGAAGGCGAGTGACTGGCGCCTGAAAACAAGTTTGCTTCGGGCAGATGGAGCTCGTTAGCCTGGGAGGGCATTTCATCTTAGGGAAGGAAAACCCTGATTGTCAACCTCCGCTGCCTTGCGGGATACCCGATCGCGAGAATACCCTGAGGAAAAATCTGGAACGATTAGTTGGTGCACACCACCTCTTTCTGGCAACTCCCTGCTGCCTTGCAGGTCGCACTTCGTTGTGCAAAGGCTAGAGGAGCTAACTCGAACAAACGCCGAGTGGTACTTGGGACGCCGCTTTGTACCAAATTCCCAATGATCTTCATTGAAGCCGACTCATCCTCCAGGAGGAGATAGTCGCACAAAATTCAAAAAATTCAACAACAGATCACAAACGATTCGTTTTTGAATGCCTAAGCTCCTTCTAAATATTTTGATGGCTATGGCCTCAACCGTCCTCAAAATACCCCAGCAAAGTCTTCGTGACACATTGTGGGGATCAGTGTAAACCACAGAGAACGCATCCTCGAGTTACACTGGGCAACCTGATGGACTAATTAAAAAATCACCATGTGACACCTGAGGTTTACACGGTGACCCACAACGTGTCACGAAGACTTAATTGGAGGATTTTGAGGAAGGCTAAGACAATACCCATCAAAACACTTAGACCAAATTTATGCGTTCAGAAATGATTAGTTCGTGATCTCTTATTGTCTGGACCAACACTGGCATCGATCGAACAAGTTAAAGCAATATCACGTGGCATTGATCTCCGTTTAATGCTTGATATTGATCACATTCATGGTTCATTTTTCACTTTCCTCATGGGAATATTGTAGAACTTGATGCGAAATACCGAAATGGATATCCTTCGCTCTGGAATGGAGGATTTATTTATTTAGTTTAACTGGTTTAAAAAGCCATCGCCTTTCACACGCATCAGACAGAGGATACAACTAGCTTCAGTGAACCCGGACTGTATATGAGTGCAAGAGCTATGTACGGTTGATATTCAATCATAGATTTCCATAGTGAACTTGAATGGGTAGTGCTTGAAGAGTATGTATGTATGAAATCACAAGCCTCATCCAGACAAAGTGCCGCAAAGTCACAGACTGAACGTGGGCTAAGATACTCCCAGGCTGCCCTGGACTAGACAGATATAAAAATAAAACTTAAAAACTTGGATAGTAATAATGTCAGGTTAGCGAATTTCCGATAATTCGTAAATGTTTCAAATATCGATACATTCGGCAGCGGGTAGAAATGGTTTTATTGCAACCCGGAACTATCTGAACCAGAGAGAGAGTTAGATTAGCAAACACGCACGAACGGTCATTTCACTTCCGGCCTGTCAACCGGGATGAGTGTAATTAGCTAAACAAAACACATGTTACGGACAACAAATATAGCTAGACAATGGATTGATCATCGCATAATGGTTCAACATCAAATACATGCTACACGGTTAAGAAAGACGATGAAACTGGCAAAATTATCGAAACATCATCCATCCCACCATCCATCCCTCCATTCATCCATCCATCCATCCATCCATCCATCCATCCATCCATCCATCCATCCATCCATCCATCCATCCATCCATCCATCCATCCATCCACCCATCCATCCATCCATCCCTCCATCCATCCATCCATCCATCCATCCATCCATCCATCCATCCATCCATCCATCCATCCATCCATCCATCCATCCATCCATCCATCCATCTATCCATCCATCCATCCATCCATCCATCCATTAATCCATCCATCCATCCATCCATCCATCCATCCATCCATCCATCCATCCATCCATCCATCCATCCATCCATCCATCCATCCATCCATCCATCCATCCATCCATCCATCCATCCATCCATCATCCATCCATCCATCCATCCATCCATCCATCCATC
>JACCGJ010016291.1:0-12632 GCA_013407085.1 Atriophallophorus winterbourni | reverse complement strand
TATCTGAATGTATTATTTCTTGAAACATAATTAAAAAATCTAAATAAAAAATATTGACTTCGGGTGGAAGAAAAAGATATTCCAATCGATTACTAATTGTTTAGTTCATTGGATTTCAACTTTTAAAAACTCTTTAGATCAAAATGTTGTATTTTCAGCAATTCCCATCGACTACGGTGTCCGGAATTAAATCTGAGAAACAGCTCAATCTTGAGATAACCTTAATACCTATTCTAATCAGTAGAAAATCCTTTTTCAGAAGACCGGGATGCGTATAGAAGGTGTGGAACGGTGCACGAAAATACAAACATTTGAATTACATTAGGTGGAATTAAAATAGAACTGCGCTGAAGTACACATAATGACAACCTGAAAACTTTCAAGAATTGTGCGGTCCTATTTTTTGCCCAACTAGGACTGTCCGACACTTTTAGGCTAAAATACTTCGAAGCTACTACATCTTTCAATCACTGAGATATAAAATGAAATACGTCTAACTTTCGGGGTCACGCAGAGATCTGATTTCTGATTCCTTTTTGATCTGATTCCTTTTCAAGTGTTCGGAAATAATCTCCAAGAATCGCTAAATTCTCGTTGTCTACTTTTGTCGATGATCTCAATGTTTGATCACCACATTCTCTTCTACTGATAGCACATGTTTCCAAAACGAATTATACACATTTTCTATTAGTCGGGAAATTCCCAGCTTCCTGTCAACCGTCGAAAATGCTCACTGATGCTCGCCGGTCAAAAAGGTACGTATTTCCTCTGGGATCATCAACTGGAATATATGATATTGAACCTCCTCTGGGTACCATTGTGACACGGTCGCTCAAATCCAAGTAAGATACGAACAGGAAACCTGGTGTCATAAACCATACATGATAGATTATTGATAGGTTCTCAACGAATATACCCATCGTGTTTTGTATTATTTTTTCCACATACGTGTGACCATTTTTATAATATGGTTTGCCAGCGTCCCTCTAATGAAATAATTGGAAATGATCTGTTGTATTATGTGTATCAGCAGGCTATGTAAAATTACGCAGGGATTGAAACCGATTCCTTATCTGGAGAAAGTTCAACGCCTCAACCATATTTCGCTTAGTCATCGGTGTTTGCGCATTGTCTTGCTGCTAACTCATCACATATTACTAGGAGCCTATGAGGACGAACTAAGCGAGTTTTTTCTTCTTGCTGCATTCTAAATAACATGTGAACATGCTATACGCTTCAAACAAGGATTTATGCTACTAACACGAGATGATAGCGTGTGAAATCTGGTTCCTGTTGATGTTATTGCTTCAAAATCGGAAGGCCGGTTCAATCAACTAGTGGATAATGTACTGCTCGAAATCAAGAACAAGTTTCAGAACACTGAATAGGATTACTTTATCTGAGGTTTTACAATACTATGATTTTGAAAGAAAGAGATTCGGCTCACATGAGCGTGATCTGATGACGTCTATCAAGATGAAGAAGAAGTGCCTGCACATTTCATTATTCATTAATATTATTTTGCCGTAAGCTTGCCTGTGGTTTTACTTACTAGCCTACTCGTAAGATGTACACTATTCGGTTTGATATTGCTCCGGAATTTCATAAAGATCTGATTAAGGGTAGTACACTTTACCTAATTAATGATTATTTAAAACATCGAGTGAAGATAAAATCTTTTGAGCTTTGTCTAATAGCAAACTGACCTAAACATGCTGAACACCAAAATCCAGAACAGCAATATTTTACTAATCCGGAAACCATTTTACTTCTCATACGCAATGTGCAGTCAAACACCTGAGTGGACTTTATCAGAAAGAGATCGTAGTATTTCCGTAAGCAGAATTTTAACAAATAGTTTTCAGTACAAGGACGTCTACAAGTTTGCATGTAGAGTAATTTCTTAGGTTCCGTTCAGCTACACAGGACCTTAAGTGGCTAACGAGCCAATCGATCGTCAAGAATTGCTTTCGGTGGAAAGCTTCAGAGAAGCAACCACCAATACCAAAACGTTTTTACCTTATTGTGAGTTGGATATCCTCGACGATCGCGAAGCCAAGAGATTTTCCGGGTTATTCAGGAAGCACCTCGTTATGAATGATGTTGGAAAAATAAAAATAAATTTCTCTTCACCAATACGGTGAAGAAGAGTCATGTATTAAAAAGCAGAACTCTAACCTTTACTTCATTCACCAGATAACGCAGAAAATAGTGAACTACTTATTATTACATAGCAATTAGGGAAATTATTCAGTAAAATTCTTACCCCAGATGCTGTCCAAACGATTTTTAAAACTCGCGACAGAACTGCAGGATATAAGTTCTTCTGGAAGCCGTTTCCAGAAATCTACCACCCTGAGGCTGGAAAAGGTTTTCCGGGAGTCTAGTCTACATCGTTCCTTAGCAAGTTTGGGTGAACGCCTGCGTGTGCCTAGCTTGAAACTCAGGGAACTGAAGTCGTTCATGATAACGTCGCCCCTCAACCGACAGCGCGAAAGTAAAAGATATAGAAACTTCAGGCGTGCACCGTAAGGTTTCCCTCACTGACCCTCAATCATGCGAGTTGCAAGACGCTGTACGCTTTCCAGTCGAACGATTTCCTTCTTGTGATAAGGGCACCACGCCTGGACACAATATTCTAAATGCAGCCGAACTAATGCCTTATAAGGTGGCAATAATACGTTGAGTCTTCTGCTGGGTAGCACGGATCTCAGCCGGGAAAGCACTTTGCGAACACGTTGAGCTGCAGCGGCATATTGGTTCTCACATTTAAAGTCAGTCCTATCTAGTAATCCTAAATACTTAACACGCTGTGTGGCTTTAACTTCGACCGAATTTCCCGACACCTTATAAACCAGTGCTGGAAAGAGTTGGCTCTTATTAGGTTTCAGTGGGAGGTCCCACTAGTATGACCAGTTTGTGAGCCGTTAAATGTCGGGCATCCGGTTATCTTCATTCGTTAATCCGATGAACTTCACATCATACCCAAGAATGAATCATGAGCACTTTAATGCATAAGACATGTCAACAATGAAAATCAGGAATAGAAGAAGACCGAAAACCGACCATTGGGTTACCCCACTGATCATGTTGGTTTTGTTCAACGGTGTAGATCCTATTCGAACTACGAATGTTCTACATCAAAAGAATGCCTTTATCCATGCAAGTAGAATACCCTTAAGCCTTTTGCTGCTAGCTTAATCTTTAGAAGGCGGTGATTTATGTAGTCGAAAGCCTTGCTGGAGTCTAGGTAGAGGGGTTAGACAGGCTTTCCTTCATCCATCCTTTTATTGGCAGTATTTGGGAAACTAAGAAGGTTAGTTAGGCAGGATCTATCCCAAAGAAATCCATGTTGAGTTACCCTCAGTAAAGAATGCCGACAAAGATGCTGACAGATTTCATCATGCAGTAGATTTTCAATATCTTTGAGACGCTGCTAGTCAAGCTGACATGTCTATAGTTACAAAGAGTTGACCTGCAAACACCCTTGTGTATAGGGACTATCATAGCTTGTTTTCATTCACTAGGAACCAATCCAAGGTTTAAGCGTGAATTGAAGAGCTAGCATAAAGGTCCTGTAAGCACTAAACGAGGATTCTTTATCATAATTGACTGAATACCATTTGGTTTCTGCGCTTTGTTGACGTAAACATGGACAAATGCTTCATACAACTCTGCTCCTGCATATTGCAGGAGCGTTGCTTGTGGTTTGGTAGCAGACCCAAGAAACATAAGTGAGGGTTAGGTTATATTGCTGCCAAAAACGATCTCGTTTAAGGGTAGACCGACGAAATTAAGGAGTCCACCAGGGCGGCCTATGATGCTTTTTGACGACTTCTAGCAGGGCGTGCTTGTCTTGCAACTCTTTTAGATACTTACAAATTCTATCCCAGTTTGCTCTTACATTGAAATCTTTAGAGAACTGAAAGAAAGATTGTGAAGTCTGTAGTAGAAAACCCGGTCTACAAGCCTAAAATTACGTCCAGGGCAAGCTATAGGTTTGTGAAAACGCAGTACTGCTTTGAAGCTTATCATTACATGATCGCTTTTGCCGAGTAATGGTAGGTATTTTAAAAGTCTAACGGCTTCGTGCTGGGACGACAATACCATGTTGAGAGTGGATGGAGTGCATTCATGACGAAACCTTGTAAGATTAATCAAATGCTGATGAAACGCATGAGAATGAAGCTATTCGAGAAATTTTTCGGATTTCTCGGTGACTAAAACTATAGAGGTGGCCCAATCTATGTCTCGAAGTTTGAGATCACCTAAGATGAGTACGCTGGGAGATGATTGCTACAACCCGTCGAGCGTCTGAATCAGCTGTGTAATCTCTCGTAGGCTGCACTAGGTGTAACGTAGAACGAAGCAATTGCTAGGACTGACTTGTAGCAAGTCATGATACTCGTAACAACTTGGACGTTTTCACCGGCTAGAGATATACCCGTACCCGCTTTGTGCAAACCATACTCTAGGATGAGTACAACGCCACCGCCTTTCCTATCACCGGGTCTATCGCATCTAATGACGTGATACTGTTTGTGGATATTTATTGGCACATCATCGAGCGCAACAGCGAGGTCTCAAAAAACGCTCTAACACTGAAGTATAACTCAGCCACACATTAAGAGAGGTCAGTCCACTTATTTCTTATGCTGCACACATTAGCGTACAGCATTAGGGCGCTGGTTCGGCGTGCTCCTGTATCTAATCCTGCTTAGCCTATGGTTGAAACCCCCAAAAGAGCTGCACAGCAAGAATCGGCGCGATGTGCTGTTCGGTATGAGCGTCGGGTATTCACTTGCGCTTCGATTTACATCAGGTTTACGGATAGCAGATATCCTTACAGCTAGGTTTCTCCTATTTGAAGTGAAAGAGTTTTGTCTAATCTGAGAGGGATTGTTGTTCGGCTCAACCTGAAGTTTTTCTAAAGTTGTTTTTGCAATGTATTCAGCCCTAGACAGTAACGCATCCCGATCCACCTGGTATTTGAATTCTACCAGGCCTAGGGGATTACCAACCTTCCATCTCCCTACAAGGTAAACTCTCACCATGGGAGCAGAATGCCTCAGAACTCCATCTGGATAAGATCACTGATACATCTGCTATCAAAATCTCTTCGACACTTGGATTTCCTCATGAAAGGCTGCGCTCGGTTGAAAACAAGTGCATTTCGGGTTCTAGTTTTCGAATGAGTACCTCAAATCGCTTACTCAAAGCGTTCAATTACTTAATAACTTGATCCAACGCAGGTGAGCCAGCAAAATTTTAATGTTGCTTTCTTTAAGTAGTTGTTTACTTGTCTTAATACGCCTTTTTAGAGTTCCAGCTACATTGATCACCTTGGGAAAGGAAGCCTTCTATGGAGGACGAAGTAACTGGCTAAATATGTCCAAATTCTCACTGGATACAATTGGTTAAACCTCCTTGTTTGCACGCTTTTTTGAAGATATAGAGGCATTCACCACCTTAGAAGAGGTAGCTTGTTTAAGAGGACATAACTGGTAAGCTTTGTCAGCTATCCCCTTGTCTGCAGTTGTCTCGGAATTTATATTCGCCCTCACAACAGATGCGTAAGTTTGGGCGGGTACAAAATCTGTCGAGCGGGGCGACGTCACACTATTCCTTGACTTTTGAGAAGCTGCGTCTGTGGCAGCCTGATGACAGCCGCTACAATTCTACTGCAACCAGCAGTACTTTGCATAAATTCCGTAGTGAGATTTATGCATAACTGAGCAGCTATGGTAAGCCCAACTCTTGCAAGCTGTGCACTCAATTACCCTAGCCACCATTTTGTCACATTTGCTGTTTAGGCAGGTATTTTTTGTACTAATATCTGTCAGTTAAAAGTATGAGTAATGGTAGACCACTAGAAAAATACAGGCTGATTATATCACTAGCGTTATTAATTAGCGAAAAATATCAATAATTTAGTAAAATAGTTAATCTATTTCACAGCACATTCAAGGATTAGTGATAATTCGTACAAATATAACCAAGTTGAATGTACGGCGCAATACATATGAACAAATACAAAAGGTACCATATATGCTGATGCACGACCTGCTGTTTGCCGACGGCACAGTCATCATTACGCACTCCAAAAAACACCCAATAGACTGGTTTTCGTCGACTTGCAAATAATTTGCTTTGGCACTTAGCACGAAAAAGATCAAAACACTAGGTCTAAGAACTTACAATCATTACAGTTAAAAATTGTTAGCTTGAACCAGTACATAATTTTGTATTTCTTGTTTAAACCAGTGCGTATACCAGGTATCACTGGACACTGACTTTGATAAGTAGGTTGTCATTGTAAATGGAATGCTGTCCCATTTTAACTTTTGAAGATCTCTCTCATGGTTATGTGGAATTAGGAATTTGACTGTGCTGACCAGATATTCTGTACAAAAACTTTTGCCAAAAACATATAATAGCTCCAGATATTTACATGCGAGTTAATATAATCTTGCTCTCCTTCGCTAAATTAGAAGACACTTTGTAAATCGTCATGTGCAAGCTCGGACAGAACAGATACTGTTTTCGTCTGCTGATCGTAGATCACGCCGTCATCGTGCAGCTGACAATGCCGCTTTAGTATTCGATAAAGCTGTGATTGCTGCGAGTAAAATTGTTCCTCAAACATCCATATGTTCTTTCATTCAAAAGGTTGTGAAGCGTGAAACTGACATGCTTTTATATACATTTATGGTCACCATCCATTAATGGAGGCAACGAAAAGAGCATGAATCCTCTCGTACACATTTTTAGACCTCCAAACCTGACCTGCATTATTCTCGTGTGCTCGGACAAACATCATTCAACAACACCGCATATCTTAGCATTTGCTAGCTAATTCAGTGCAATGCTTCGCTGAACATGGTCAGGTCAAACAATTTTCCCGGATTTCTTGAAAAATGCTCCGATTGTTCGTTGAAACAAAATTAGTTAAAAAAAATCCTACCGTGATTTTTAGAAAGATCTCGAATCAGTTAAACTTATACACCTGCTACTCAAGCAATGGATAATAGTTATCAAATGTGTATTTCATCGTTGCTTAGACATTTCCTTAAAGAAAGTTTCCTAATATGAAAATGTAGAAGTGTTTTGCTCGGAGCAATCGATGATAATTATTGAAAAGTCTCGTTACACAATGCTTGATCCACTACATAATCGGTGAATTATCCCTGCGTTGCTTTCAGATAAAGCTTCAAGTTCTCTACTTAATATGTTGATGAAGCAAACAAGGCTCGTGAAGAATTTAACAGAAAAATTCATAGTTGCTCTATGTTGAGCACATTAAATTTATCCCCTATACAATCTAGTGGTGGCTCAATTTTGTAAATTGTGTCCAATCCCAAACACCGTATTTGTAAAAACATACTATACATGCCTCGAATTATTTCAGCCTATTACCAACTTGAGGGTTAACAAGGTAAACCTTACTAGCACGATTCAACGAAAATAATCGGTTCTTACTAAAATGTTGATTCTCGAATGTTCCCATATAAAAGCATGTCAGATCATAAATGTTTTTACAAGAGAAAAATGATTGGTTTACTAAGGTTACTTTCCGAACATACACTAAAATTCAATAAATTTACTAAATGCTCCTGGTACATGAGCACATTTACAGCAACCATTGTTTAGCCATTGAAATAGGTTTCATAATTGCATGATAAATCACTTAAAATAAATAAGCTTCTACGATGGATTCGAACGCCATTTCAAGTCGTCCATTTCCAAATAAAAAGTTTGGAATAATTAAAATTGTGTTGTTATTCAAGCACTCTCTTCTAATGTTCCTTGAATTGATGACCTTATACCTTGGTGGGTAAGATAAAACTTAGATCATTTTCCAGGTATATGAAAGAAAAGGCGTGCAGTGTCGGTGTTATAGCGTATGCTGTCTATGTATTTCCGATGGTGTATTCTAAACTAATCACAAATCTAGCTGCGCAAATGATTCATCAGGCTAGTCCCATCCTACAGTTACAATTTCCAACTTCGATGACTAATACTTAGTGAAATACACTGCTCCATCGGGGCTGTGCTATAATACCTCTGGTATATCAACTCACATGTTTTGATTGACCACACCGTAACGCTTTTGATCCCGTTCTATTGCAAACTGGTGTCTATAATACTATTATTAACTCCAGTCCATCACGGCGAAATGCGTCTTTATGATCAACTAGATATGATTGTAACATTAAGTATGCATTTATTGAGTGATTAATTTTTTTATTTTTTGCTTCCATCAAAAAATTATATTGTCTACAACAGTTAGATTAATGAGACATTACTGTTGATGCAAATTCCACAGAACATCAAATTTTGATTCAGGAAATGTAAAATACACTAATACAAAAAGCTTTAATTATAGTTCTTATTGAGATACCTCAAAGCACCTATCGGCACGAACACATCAGACACGGCGGCTGACAACAAGCGATCACAAACAAAATATTTTTAATGACAAAGCCCTTGCGAGAATAGAGTTTCGAACAAATAGATGATAAGTCTGCAACGGCAAAACAATCTTTGATTCCTCTACTGTACTGGAATCGCGCGATGCCTCCAGAGCCTGATATTGGCTCGTCATTAGGCAAAATTATAAATTCTAGTGATCGAAATGGTACACTCTCTCTTACCAAGAGCTTGGATTCTGTTAACTTGAGACGATTTATTTGGTTGGCATTACCGGGAAATCAGAGGCTTTAGTTTCGTATTTATGTTAAAGTGCAAATTACCTTGTTGCCTATCAGTGAGTATCCAAGATTTAGCATTTGATTCGCATCAGTCAGCATTATTTGAAACTTCCGTGTTTGACTGATACGAGTCATTAATGTTTACATTCGTGAGTCAAAATGACAATAACTATACCATGCAAGGTCAAGCGTGTACCACATTTGTTACTCTATCACTGCATATATAACCAGCAAACAAAATAGGCCAAGGCGTATGTATATTTTACAAAGTTATCCTATTTTATGATTTAAAATAAAGAATTGCTCTTTACGCTTTATAATGCTATAGATATTTCGTCTGCAATTTAAAAATTTGGATCTCTGATACATTAATGAATTGTTAATTCAAAGGTGGAAAAATTACTTTGATCCCAGATTCGATTATAGGTTTGTGAATTCGCGTAATTTATAAATAGTTTCGATTTCCTTGTTTATTTCTGATTTTATAAGCAAATAAGACTTGTTATTGCGCTGGTATCTCATTTCTCTATTCATTTGTTATTCACAAGCAGGAACAATAGCTATATGATATAAAAGCTTATTTGCATGCATCTCTATCACACACACACACACCCCACGACCGGTTTCGTGCTGTTTGCACTCATCAGGTAGGGACAGTAAGATCAGGATCTGCATGCGCTTGAAACAGTGGAAGAATGATAAACAAGTTGTGCTTGTATTCCACTGTTGGGTAATGCTGGCACGACCAACCTGTTCAATCACATGAGCCCCCACTCATGTAGACTGGGCTTAAAACCCATGATCATGAATATAAAAGCTCATTTGCATGCATCTACATCACACACACACACCACGACTGGTTTCGTGCTGTTTACACTCATCAGGTAGGGACAGCACGAAACCGGTCGTGGGGTGGGTGGGTGTGATGGAAATGCATGCAAATGAGCTTTTATATTCAAGGTCATGGGTTCAAACTCAATCTACATGAGTGTGGGCTCATGAGATATATGATATGTTGTCATTATTTCGGTAGTGGGTTTTCACTAGGTGTTGTTATCAAACATTGGATTTTCTTCTAGTGCACATTCGGTGAGAAAGTTGTGCAACCCAATAAACCAAGTTTAGTTTGAAAACCTTTATTATTATGTAAAAGTTTTCATAATAATTTACCCGCAAATCACAGTTGCATTAGTTTATCTCGGAACTTTTATTTGTCATTTGACATTCTACTCAGAAATATAATGAGTTTTTTTAATGAATTTCTTAAATAAAACTGGATGTATTGACTCATGGAAACTTATGAAATGTTTGAAATTTTCTTACTTCCTGTACTCAGATAATTACTTTATACTTTATGCTTTATAACAAATAATTTCCAGCTTATGTAACCAGTCTATTTATCTGTAAAATTGCATTTCTGTTTTCCAGTGTAATAATTTACGACAGGTACCCAGAGTTGCTCCAACGCAGATGAATCTAACATCGGAACCGATCAGAGGAACTCCAAGGTTATATAAAAAATGGTATTTTTGCTATAGTTGATTTTTTAGATAGATGACGATGATGTGAACATTGAATTAATCGCATTATCTCTCCTAACAAATATTTCAGTAAAATACTGTCATCTCGTATGAGGGCTAACCAGATCATTTATAAATATTTTCAGTTATTGATGTCGATTACATTATCCGACTATCTATTCTATTACACATTTGCACTGTTATTCGTTAACAGTTAGATATATTATGATTAAATTCGGTGGAACTTTATGTTTACTGTTCAACCGGTCGAATATCATGGAATATTTCCCCTGTAGATATCGTAACGTCATAAAAATCGTTCTAATAATAATAGTGGACTTTTCACTACTCATTAGTAGTACATTATTAATACTCCATTTTCTTTTAAAACGCTCGCAGGCGCACCTCGATGCCAAATTCGAGCTGTTCTTTTCTCATTCAATGGATACACTTGAGCCACATCTAGGGATCACTGCAATATTTTGATGTCAATGTCCCGGTTAAGTGTGAAAACATGGTGTTTTAATATATGTTCAAAATAAGCGGTTTTCCTATGCATCATAATATAAACAATTACTGTACTGACCATCTCCTCCTGTAGAGATCGCTATCTGTTTCTAGCTGTTGGTTGATTGTTCGGTGGAAACACGCTATTTCATGGATTTCGTGTCAGAGGTTGAACGATTTTAAATGATCGGTGTGTGGTTTTGCTCACTGTTTTAGTAATGTACTCAATCATCCGATAAAACCAGCACGGTTTTATTCTGCGATATACAATACCATATAGCCCATCGTTTTTATCATAGCACGTTTCACTTTTATCTTATTAGTTTTGGATATGTTATATTTCTTATAGAGAATTAACCTCGCTAATAACAATTCAATGTAGTTTACATGAAGTACATTTATTACAATTTAATCTTCCATAGCACGGAAAATCGTACACAAACTTGCATTTCGTGAACTGTGTTTTACCTTGACAACTATGTCTTGTGAATGGCAACAAACACATGCGAATCATTGCCGTTCATCCATCATTCCTATTCTGTTACGGTCACTTGAAACGTTGCAATGGTCACAAAGCCCACTTGAAATAATGTGTGCGCACTTTGATTTTAGTAAACATCACCAACACAAACAGCGGGAAAACACGCACACGGAGAGAGAGAGAGAGGGATCGAAACTACAAAGATCGCACTCGCAAATGTGCAAGCGGAAACAACGTTGCCAACCATACTGTACACCGAAAGCAGCACAGCGTGTGTTCGGGCTTTGATCGCTAAGGCAATTCCCGCAAAGCGTCATAGAAACCATTCAAGTGTGATGAAAGCACTTTCAAGTGCTGAAACAACATTTACCTGATTCTGATCCATGCATTTTGTGCCATGTGATGAGGTATTTCACAGATACCAATGCGGTGGATGTAACACAAATGTTATGCTTTTGTAATTCTGTTTTATGCTAGAAATGTTTGCGGGGATATGCAGTAATGGAAGGAAAGTTTTAATTGTGCCAAACCGAATAATTATTCGAACCAGTTTGTAAGGTTCTTATTTTTTCGGTTGGCAGTAGGCATGCATTCTAATTTAATCGAGTTGTTCATGTATAATAGCGAAGCAATCATTTTCTGTTAAGGTTATCACAACGAAATGAGAAATGTAAACAATGTTTATTGAAGACAACTAACTGCGAAACGGCCGATGCGGTTTGCTGTATTAATTACTTAAACTAGACTCTTGTTAATGTGACGTCCACTGATATTTTTTAACGTTAAGCATCAACTATTCACACATTTTATAGCTTATTTCTCGGCTAATTCATTTTTATTATGTTTCACCCACTAACATAACAATTATACATTTTTATAGAAGGTTGGGATACATAAAACCGCCTTAACTCTTCTACCAAATATATCATGAATATTTCTCCTAATAATAGTTCAAACGTTTATTCGCCGATGAAGATTTGCGGATCTTGGAACAGTTCTAAGTCCGGTATTGACCTTTATTTCACTCGTTGTCAGTAAAAGAGTTTCACATTTTCCGCGCACGTAACATATGATTTAGACAGACATATTTAATGGACATCACTTTGCCGAACTGAAAATTTCCAAAATCAACAGGCGCATTTAGTACGTATTTTAGATCAAGTAAGTTGAATATATTGGGATTTGCCCGTTCGTTGTCGAACAGTAATACGGGTGATTTGTTTTGATAAAGAATAAAAAGAATAAAAATTTCTCGTAAATGAGGAAACCAAGTTTTTCTTTTATATTTCAGCACACCAATGGCATAAACACGAAGCTCAGGCCTCAACAGTACAAAGCAGATGATGGAATACGTCCTGGTGTAGTATGAACTATGCTGTCCAGGCTAATACTCGAATGCATTTTCCATTTTAT
>JACCGJ010016290.1:0-17506 GCA_013407085.1 Atriophallophorus winterbourni | reverse complement strand
AATCACATTACTTGTAGAATAATTCCGTGGAAATCGACACAGTCTTTGCTTCATTTTCTAAAGTCCAATGTTCAGAATGTGTCAACAATTTCCAACACACATATCAAGTTCTTACGCTTAAAGTCAATCGTTAAACATCAATATCAAATGAAATCATCGACGTAAAGGATAAACTTTTAAGTGCAATTGTTCGGAAATGAATCTTAATACTAGATTTCCGGGAAAAGTGCAAACCGCACAAATTCCCTGGTGAGTTGTATTTGCTAGAAATATGAGCGAAACGTTGATTGAAATCGCTCTACGTAACAAACATTTTATCCCCGAATGATATCCACTAGTCGGCCGTAACAAATATATATTTCATTATCATGGTTTCATCATATAACTCAATCAATCCGCGTTTATTCTAAAATCAAATAGTAAAATTCAAGTCGGAATGCATTTCAGAACATCGATTTCGTTTTGATTAAGATTGTGTACACCGTAGCAAAAGTTTGAACTGCTCGGGAGATGAATTCAATGTGCAGTTCAACAACGATTGTCTCGAATAAATCACCGCTCTCGTATGGAAAGCAAAACTCAATTCAACGGATCCGACAAGTTGACCCCACCTTTGCCCCCCGTGACTCGTTTTCCCGAATGGCGTTGTCGTTTGTACGGGTTCAGCAAATTGGGATGAGCATTTGCGAAATGTCTTCCCAAATCCCAACTCCATTTGTAACTGGTCCCACACACGGAGCACACAAAGGGTCGAGAAATGGCGTGAACCATGACATGCTTCTGCAATTCCGTCGGCCATTTGGCTACGTAAGCACAACTAGGGCAAGCATATCCCTTGATTCCGTTGAGTTTCACACTCGTTGAACTTGATTCGTTTCCATTGTTCGAGTGCTCCTTCGTCCAGTTGGTCGATGCGGTTGGATCTGAGTCGAACGCTTGACTCGGATGACGATGAGGTTGTTGTTGTTGTTCTGGTGGGCTGTGAAACGAAATTGTTGACTTTGAACTGCTTTCTGTTGCTTTCGATTCATCAGTATCGCTGGGTTCACACGCAGCATTAATGTGTGAGGAGTGTTCAGTGAGATCCGTTGACCGATTTACGGAAAACGAAGAACTCCTAGCCTTCTCCTGGCGCAGACGATCCAGCTGTGCCTGGTTAAAGAAAGGTAGCAGAAGATTTAGTCAAAATAATTCTACCAAATTATCTCGCAAGTGTTCGTTTATCTACGACAATCCTGTTGTGCTGTCTAAGATTGTAATTATCTCGGGTCTTTTTTGTAACTTCTCTATATCCTTATTTACTCGAAAAAAGCTCTCTCTTCTTTTTACAGTATTATATGCTACTTTGAGTTAGTTTACTTGGTAGAATATATTAGGAAATAATAAGAAAGGTTTGTTTGTTTGGTACAAAAATGTTTGTTCCGTAATAGGTCAAATTTCTACACTTTTGTGGTACCAAATAAAATAAAAATGACACGCTCCATGATAGGTACAACATATCAAAATAACTAAGCCTGATCTATGAGAATGTTGTAGCCATAACAATTGTAAAGAGCATATCTATTCTTCTGTTCGGAATCCCCTAAAGCTTCATCAAGTTAATGCCTTAAAGCGGATACCCCAGTTCTGTCAGTCATATTGTTTAACCTTTTGTCTACGGTAATTGGATATACGTATTTTATGATATTTTTGTGTTATTCTGCTTAATTATGGCATGCCAGGATCAGATGCCAGACGGCGCCTGACAAGTGCACTTCGATGGTGACTGAAGGTACCGACGGGAGCTACTGAGCAATCGACTGCTTGTATAATTTCTATGGGCTAAAATTTGAGGCGGTAACTAGAGTTACCATATCTTGTTAAAACTGAGCATCGGCTTATTTACTCAAGAGATCGATAACGTCTCACCCACCTGGAATAACATCTTCGAATTCTTGGTGCTCGTTTTCAGCGACTCTTGCCATTCTCGAAACAACACCTCCCCGTGATGGTTGGTGAAATGTTGGTTCAGGATGTCCATACCCGGGAACCGCTCGTGACATACGCCACATTTGACAACCCCTCTCCAGCCAACACGCCGTCGGCGTTCCGACTTCGGATGCCCGCTGCATCCTTCCATATTCGAAAAGGAAGTAAGAGGATTCCGGCACTGTGGTTCCGCATTCGTGTTCTCTCGTGCAATTCTTTTTCGCTGCGTACGCAGCGGTGTTGAGGTGTACACATGGTTCTCAAACGGGGCTCTCGATACCCAGCGAAATGCACTCGGTCTGACATTGGACGTGTCCCGATCCTCTGGATGTTGTTGTGGTTGTTGATGTTCTTGGGTCGGGAAATGAAACGACTGAGGATTTCCATTGGTATGTTGTGGATCCAAGTGCTGTTGGTCTTCAGTGACACAATAAGAATGAAAAGTGGATGATTGGTTGTCAGATAAATGGGCCGACTGATCGCGAACACACAGATTCAGAGGTTCTGGTTGTACGTTCGTGGTTAGCTGGTATAACAGTTGGAGCAGTTCTAAATTATTCACGGATCCAGGTGTATTATTGTTGAACAGAGTTGATAGGTATCGCCGTATCAATTGTCCATGATTGTTTGCAGGTGATTCATGAAACTAAAATATCGTAAGAGAAAAAATAAGATCAATAAACGAAAATACACACGAAATTAAACCGCGCATATTGAAATTGACTATAGAACGTATGATTGTGAGAACAAAATACGTGTTCAAGATATTGTATTCTGTTACTTGCCTCCCCATAACATACATATGAAATTCACAAATTGATTTCTGGTCAACCGCTCAAGAAGCTTATATTCGACCAATTTCATATTGCTTTTTGTACGTAAGTATTCAACCTGTTTTTACTGTTCTATTGTATGTAATATTTTACTAATGTATAGTCGTGCTCACATCCCCATCCCTTATACACCACTACCGGTTACTGGCTGTTTGCCATCGTCAGGTGGAGACAGTAAGATCAGGTTCAATGAGCCTTGAAACAGTGGAAAAGCGGTAAACAAAGTTAAATTTGCATGCCACTGTTATATAGGGTTCTTACAAAGAACCACGATGTTCAAATACAGAATCACAAATTGATACTTGGCCAAGTGCTCGTGGCGCATATAAAAGACCAATGTATTGTGGTGCTCACATTCCCATCCATTACACACCACTACCGGTTTCCGGCTGTTTGCCGTCGTCAGGTGGAGACAGTAAGATCAGGTTCAGTGAGCCTTGAATATTTTACTAAATTATACCATTCAAAATTGATTTTTATGAAATTCAAAACGTTCAATGATTTGTACAGAGATATCATTTAGTGCGTCATAATCAACAATAAAGTTAACGCTTCAGATCGTATTACTTTATTCATAATTGAAAGAACTGAAATAAAACTGTGCAACTTAGTGCAAAAATAATCCCATTTGCCCGTTGTCACATGATTCAAGGTCACCGCGTTTGACCTCCCCACTTGGGCATCCAACATAATTCACAATTACTCGACCATGCCTATAACCCGTTATTACTACGATCCATGTCCTCATAGATTTGCATACATTCATCATCATCATCATCATCCACTTCGCACGTGATTTTTCAGTCGTTAACATAAAGTCAGCCTGACCGATGGAACCTAGCGCGTACACGGGGTGGCTAGAAGTGAGGCCGCGAGGAAATTTGCATTTTAAACGAATTCATTATTACGTTCGAGTCTGCAGCGTGTATGCAACAGGAGGCAGCTGTGTGTTCGGTGCCACGGTGCATTGCGCAAGTTGTTCACATTGTGTGTGTGATTTTGTGCAGCCAATGTTTGCGTATACGAGCGCGCGTTTGCGTTAGTAATACAGGAGGAAGTAATCGTGGGTGCAGGGATTTGTGTGCGACAACAATGCATTAGTTATTGATTTACTTTTAAATGATTGAACGTGAATCGCATGAGATGAATTTCGTAAACCCCCTTGATTCGTTGTAAGAAACATATCAAACAAAGTTACACTTGAATGTCACTGTTGCATAGGGTTCGTACAACGAACCACGATTTGCAAACAGAGGATCACAAAGTGATTCTTGGTCAAGCACTCAAGGCGCTGTGTTTGAATATCGTGGTTCGTTTTACGAACCCTATGCAACAGTGGCAATAAAGTGTAACTTTTTTTACCACTTATTCAGTTTCAAGGCTCACTGAACCTAATCTCACTGTCTCTCCACCCGATGACGGCAAACAGCCAGAAGCCGGGAGTTGTGTTATTGCGGGGATGTGAGCAACACTTCACAGTGGTATCAAAGTTAATAAACGTGTAACATTCACATCCGTTTTTTGCAAAATATAATAGAAATTAAACATCCAACCCGTATCTGATGACGACAAATTGCCAGAAACCATTTTGGGTAGAGGAAACAATGCAATACAATTACAAACAATACAATGAATTAAAAATTATTCTCCTCTACATACAAATATCTCACCTTTGCGAAAGTTCATTTAGCTTTGAGTATTCGAACACTAGCTTACATGGAATCTAAAAACGTTATCGCAATTTCATCTAACAAGATTGATGTTGTATAGACTGTTCGTACAATCTGATCATGATCAATGTAAACTTATACCACTGGCTTTTTTGAAAGTGCAGCTCAAACAAATAATTTCATGTGTCGCACTACCAAGTTCTTTGGTGAAAATTTCCCTTCTAAGTCCATTAAGGTTTTCACGTATTTTATGTAATAACCTCAAAGTTTAGAGAGGTATTTTCCACCAGAATAACTGCAGGTAAAAACCGGCTGTGGGGTGTAAGTAATGAGGATGTTGTCAAGTCAATACATATTTAGGAAAAACCATTTCACGCTCTCTGTAACTGTTCATTAATTGCTTTATCGAATATACTATCAAATCACATAATATTACCGTCTCATAAGTCTATAGATCGAATTCTTACAACCAAGGGTATATAAATAAACGTTGATCATCATTAAACATTCGAGGTTGAACTTATCTCGCCAATGAGATTTCTTTAATGCCGTTCTATTTTCTTCGCAATATGTATCAATTTATAAAGCTTTGTTAAAAACAAAAAATCCCGGATTCATTCCTATATATTTTTTCTTTTGTAATACGTTTTTTTATTCCTATGCACTGTACGAAAGTATTTATACTGTGTGCATCCTTCAAGTAGGAACAATATGGGCATAAGATATGACCTTTACATTCAAGCTTCAAGACTTATGATGCAATACAGAGATACGTAAACGCCACCTGCCGATACCGCAAAACCGTACGCGAAAGAAGCAGTTTTTAACGAGGAGGAAATTGAAGGCCATGCATGAGACGCGTCAAACATCAAGACGGGTACCAAAAACACTTACTGAATCTCGCTCCTCTTTACAAAACCCTGCAATGACGATGAATTCCAACTGACTGGGGTCACTAAGCTTGTTGACGTATGCTGAGATTTCGAGTAATGAAAATGTGACAGTTTCAATGCTCACTGAACCTGATCTTACTGTCTTCGTCCGATGACGGCAAGCAGCCAGAAACCGGTAGTGGTATGTAAGGGATGGCGCGATAAACCGTGCTCATTTATAAACTGTAATTCTTCACGTATTCAATCTCCCGCTAGTTGGAATCAATTATGGTAAGTTCGTTGGAAGGTTAAGAGTTCAAAGTCAAGAGGTTACTCTGTGAAACGTAAGAATTTAGCTGCAACACATCACTCCTTAACTAATTGACATGATCCAACAGTGAATGATTTAAAGTCTATTTAGAAGGCGAAGTGGCCCCTACGTTAAGTTGCCACTCACAATCAACTCAAATTCAATTTTATGATGTTCACACTCACAAAGTACGTAATCTGATGTCAGCAATTAACATTCACTGTCCTTAATCAGCTTACAGCAAACAGATTAGCACATTGTTGGGGGAACTTCTAAATCTTGCTTCTATTTTAGCACGGTGTGTTCCATCTGTTGATGATTGCCCATTCGCAGATCTTGATTATACTTGATGAACGTGAATTGCAAGGATTTGTCGGCGTGATGTCTATTTTGTTCAACCGTATTTCTTCTGTCTTTACGGCAATTTATTCAGGATGTTGTATCATCTGACACGGACTGGCACTGAAAGTCCCTCATGGATTTAAATATGGAAAACATTCTTCTTCACTAGACAAACAACAATGTTGAAAGCATTTGTTTCAACCTTCACAATTCAAGTTTTCCATTGATAAACACACTGTCGAATTAAACGTGATGCTACTGATATTCCCCGAACTTACATTCCACTGCAGATTTCGCGGGTTGCTTACTCTTACCAACTACTGAGCGCAATGCTAAGTATAGTGAACCCCCTTCAGGTTAATAGCTTGCAAAATGTGACGAAAGATTAACTTGGGGATGTGAGACGGGTTCGAATTTATCGATATTTCTGTAAATCAGTTTCCAAAAAATTCTATTACCAGTTTCCAATTCAATCAACTTCGTCACCAAACAAAATTTGGTAAGATTTATTGAATTTTGGTTGCTATGTGTAAAACTGTTAATTTTTAAAGTTCAAGATTCAAATTTTTGTAGTTGAAAAAGCATCTAACTTTATCACAGTGTTGAAACGGAATGTACGATATTATATAGGTGTGCTTAATATGACTTATGTAAGGCAGATAAATGAGTTGTCAATGGTTGAGGGCCCTATCATGGTGACCTCACATATAATCGCCCAGTTTCAGTCTAAATCAAACGAGACGAGTGGATTTTCCCAAAATTGTCTGGTGCGGAATTCCAAACAAAACACATGCAACGGATAAAAATACCAGCGGCATTTCTGTTTCATGTTTGAGATTTCCAACATGCAACCGTGACATCGGATACTGCTAGCAGTTCAAAGATGGAATAAGTCATTAAAGGGGGTGGGAAACAGTATCAAGTCCTTTTACGCAAGATCACTTCGCACTCTGCTTCGAAAGAGTCATCTGGTCCAGCCTTCAGTAGCGCTCAAATTATGGTATTTTTTAAAGCCGTCCACTAGCATGAACGCTCGATGGTATTACCGGTGTAGAAGTAAAATATCATTTTGAATCATGGCGTCCATACTTGGGAAGCATAGTTTAGAACAATGTACGTGTTTATCACAAGAGGAATACGTCAAAGATCCGCCGTAACTCCCTAGCATAGAAGAGGCGCGATTGAAAATAGCTTTACCTTGTGGATCCTTGTTCAAGCTACTGCAAATTCAGACACCTAGGTTCATTTCTTCGGCTGTGTAATCTAGGAATTTAAAACAACGACATAGTATTGTGCTACAGATCGTTCCTTACTTTTTATTAAGAAGAGAGTTTTGTGGAAAATCATTATCTAAAGAAGTGTATTTTTCATATAAAAATCGTAAACAAATAAACTAGCAACAAACCTGGACGCAAGTTTAGACATTTAAACAAATTAATAATAATTAATAATTAATAATAATAATAATTAATAAATCTAAAAGATCGTTCAACTCACTAATGCGAAATTATCGGGAAATATGGGTAGTCCGTTGACAGCACTATCAAACATGAGAGAATCCATTAGAACGTCAATAAAGTGTTGCACATTAAAAACGGTGGTATTTATATAGTCTCCACCAATCCGAATGGTCACCTTACTGCAGCCATTGAGAGATGGCTTGAAGGGGTGTGTGATCGCACATGCTGCAATGTGGTTGTCTCCACCCCTCTTATTGACCAATCAGATTCGTTCTAGGGGTAGAGAGTGAGTGTTTCGGTGGAACGCGGTCTTTCGGTTATTTTCGATTAACTTTCACGGTCACGTGATGTAAGTTTAAAACGGCAAATTAGTAAACGGTAAAAAAATGAACCAACAAGCGGTGATAATTATTATCGAGATATAAATCTGATACGCGTCGAACGGAAAGCATTTGTATAAAAACAATTTTTTTTCTTTAGTAAACTTTTCTCGTATATTCAACAGGTCTCACATATCGTGGCACAGGATATTTAACAGCAGGAGAATGCTGAATATGATCACTTATTGTCGGTCGCATCGCTGGTGCCTAAAGAAGTGCATTTCAATCCATTCTTCATTCATTATAATTTATATTATCTTTTTACTGTGTCGGCTCAAACTGTATTCCGCAACTGCGATTCATCAGCGGTATTGAGTAAAGATATATTACGCTCTTAACCTGATAAACGTTTCAAATTTTTTTATGTGTCATGTCATTAAGCACTGTTATTTATAGCAAAATATTTTTGTAATGTTAGTACGATAGTTTTCACTTGATGGTATTTCCACCTGCTTAACTAGTTTACGCAAACTTGTAAGATTGCTGACCGATTGGTCATTCCTTACCAGTCGGCTGGTATTCACGAATCCAATGATTATATTACCGCGTAGCTGTGTAGTTGATATGATTGCACATAGTATACAAAGAGCGGATGTGTTGCAGTGATTTTCCCGGCTTGCAAATGCGCTACAGAAGGCGCATTCCTTCCATAATCGGACGGCTTAGCCATTCGAGACGCTGCGTACAATGAACTCTTCATAAGGTTGTGGTGCACATCCAAGCCCTGAATTGTGAAACTGCATCATGATTAGAAACGATTGTGGAAGATAACATGAATTCTAGCTTAGTTGCGAAGTGCGAACAACAAGTGACAAATATCACAAACTCCACATCGAAAGACGCATGTATTGATTGTATTTGTTCATCCAATCAATATATAACAACACGTAGACTTAATTTGGAATCGCTCACAATGAAAGTCGTTTAATTTTCCTCCTGTAATTCATTTTTCACACTCTAATGATTGTGCTGTTCATTACTAGAGGCTTTATGATTTTGTTCACCGAGTCTTGAAACAACGATGCCTTAGTCAAAGCAGTCATTGTATATTGGTCCGAAAGATAAGGCGACACTGCCCTGGTTGGGCAAAATCGATCATCATATCTACAGCGTAAGTTGATCTAACGTTTCAACGTTAATCGTTTTCCCTTTGCCGATTCATTGGTTCATCTCAAGGTCATATGTCTTTGCACTGGTGTTCTATCATGCTAGATACACGAATACTACATTGCCCTTCCTGGATCTGTGTTCCGAATTCTAAGTGATTCAACACGGTCGCTTTCGTGATGGTTAAATAAACCGAGAGATGTAATCGTCATAAAAAATAGATCCTAATCTGACTGCCAATTCATCTGGTTCCGCACATGCGTACTAATAACACAAACCCTGTTGAAATTGGCTTATTGTTGCCCGAACCCCAGAAGTTTCTCAAATTTTCACCATAAGATTTTAAAACGATCCGTTTAGGTCAACCTTATAAAGTTATTTTCACCCATTTGCACATTGTTTGCCTGCAGACAATCAAAAGCAAGGATGACTGGTTTAGCCAAAGTTCGACACGGGAAAATCGTTGTAGTACTTAAACACGTTTTGTCATTCTGACCCAGTTATGGTTACATCACGCTCACGGACAGATTACGTAAACGGTTTGAAAATTCCCATGTGCCGCCACCCCCGAAAGTTTAAAATGTGGTCACAGGCTGCGTGTTGACCTCATCGTTCAATCAGTACACCCCCCCAACCAAAATGCTTTTCTTATTCGTTATGAATGGATGATGCAAGACCAGACGGCGGTTACCTATCGCCCCTTTCGAAATATGAACTAAGTTCGCGGTGGGACTGAATTGCAACACCGGCCTTGGTTTAATTTTGTCTTGCTTCGGAATAACCTCCTATAAAAACTTCAAATTCATGTCATTCAGAATGTAACTAATTAAGAATTATGAGATGGAGCTCAATAGAAATGGGTCACATGTTAACAGGACTCAAAGCATCCAGGTTTTCTTTACCAGTGATCGAAATATGAAAAGGAACTTTTTTCCTTATCCTGGGGTAGCTCGTACATATGGGACTAGGTGTTTAATTTGCAATAGGCAAGAAGCTAAATTGCTGTAGTTGGTTTTTCTTCAACTGCTGACATCATTTCTCACTTTTACTTGATGAGGAATTAGCATGACATGTCATAGTTGAATGCATTTCCGTCAAACCTGGACGATCGGTTTCGTGCGCTTTGCATTCATCAGACCGTACGATCATAATATACATGCCTTTAAATAGTGGAGGAATGGTAAACAAGTTGCGCTTGTATGCCACTGTTGTATGAGGTTGGCGCGACCAACGTGTTCAATCAGGTATGAATAAAGCAATGTTGTTCACTTTGTCCCCATTCTCAATTGAAGTGTGATATTATCATTCACTGTGGAAATTATTTCTTGATTGCTTGACAGCACTGTTTTATTTTGGAGCATGTTTGAGTTAATAGACCATAAATTCAGCGTTTCTGTAGGAATGCATAGTGCGACTGCCCATGCTGAAATCAAATAAGTTTTATTGCAAGTGTCAATCGTCGATCAATTACAGTATGACCTACGTACGGTTTCCAGTTGAGTGGTGTGTGCTGAAAATACCAATCCCTAAGTTCTTGAAACCTGCACCTAAGCTGCAAGCTTCTACAAATAAGTAAGCTAATTATGAAGGATAACAAATCCGTGGTATCTTTCCAGAGCACATGTGGGTTGGACTGCTAAGTGATTCTGTTAATATTCACGACAAGGTACACTTTGAATAAATTATTTCTCTCCGACGAATCCTATGCTGTTGATGCGCTAAAAATGCGCAGTTCAAGCATCCAGCACCTTTAGTTTCGACATGGCTGCTTACAACGTTCGATCACACGTATCGATTGAATCATATTGATTGATGAGATGCTAGTAACGTTCTTGCTTTCCAGACGAGAATCGATTATTCTGTCCAACACGGCCAAAGGCAGTACGCAAGGGTGCCTAAAACCAGCCCACTGTTTAAAGGCTCACTGAACCTGATCTTACTGTCTCCAACCACAAACCGGTAGTGGTGTGTAAGGGATTGGGGTGTGAGAACCACTATACATTCGTCTTTCATATGCGCCTCATGCGCTTGACCAGGAATCATTTTGTGATTCAGTATTTGAACATCGTGGTTCTTTATAAAAACACTATATTACAGTGGCATAGAAGTTTATCTTTGTTTACCGCCTTTCCACTATCTCAAGGCTTACTGAAACTGATCTTACTGTATCCACCTGATGACTGCAAACAGACAGAAACCGGTAGTGGTATGTAAGGGATGGGAATGTGAGCACCACAATACGTTAACCCACGACAAGTACTGTAGTATAATTTATGGGAAGTGTTTCAGAGAGAATATCTGCGACAGCCTAGCAACCTGTTCAGGAAATATTAAAACCATTGATTGAAACCAATCTTGTAGACTCCCACCATGCATTTCATCATGGTAATATGCGAAATGGATTCGTACGTCGTCATGTTTTACTTAGTGAGCCATCCATGTTAAACAAAGCTCAATAACGGGAGTGTTTAGATGCTCAGATATTATTTTGGTTACCACTAATTGTTTATTCCGTAAATATCGACCAAATCGTTACATGTAAACTCATCCACTATTCGCAGGGTTGAAAAAATCAAATCCCAAAACGATTAGATCTGCTAACCATAGAATAAATCGATCACGCAAAGCTCCCCACACCCCGCAGATGGTTCTAAATCATTCAATCCACAACCACACGCTTTGAGCAGTTCCATTTTCCATACCAGTGAGGAGCCACTCTGTTCGAAGGAGACAAGTGACAATTGCCATCTCACCGCACCTCGCCACCCCTGATGGCAATCCCATGTCACATATGTGTCACGTGTTCGAATGGGAGATTTATCCAATGAAGCAGCTGCCCACCCCTCTCACTACCAGGACGCAATTTCTTTCCCCTTGTCTACTAGACCTGATTAGCTATGCATGCAACTCGTGGGAGAAAGGGGAAAAAGGCAACATGCGTACGAGTCAATCGGTGATGCCGGTTCAAGCGAATTGATCGGAAACAGACGTCTCATGGACTGTTCACATCAGTCCACGATTCAATGGAAATTATTACACAAACACAATGGATGAAAGCGGATAGGTAAACAATATCCCAACTCCCCCTGGCCAAGTGAAGTAGAAATGCTACAAGTGTGAAGATTGAAAGGAAAGTTTAGACATAGATTTTGGTTGTGCCACTTGTGACAATCCGATTAGAATGAACGGAAACAATAAATCTTCGGTGTTTTGAAGATAAAAGTGAAATGTAGAGGTTGAGAAAATGATTAATTTCTCATATTTGATCGTATTTCCGCTTTTTGAAATAAAAACGGCCATCCTAAATGACTGGCTGAACCTCGCTCTGAAATCAATGTATTTAAGGAATTAAATTTCAATTGACACGTGACAACCATCGATTATTTAGCGTTTCGACACAAATTTCGAGTCAAATATGACAGGATTGCTCGATTCTATGTACTGCAACATTAGAAACAGTGCTAACCACTAACGTTCGATAGATAACGACAATGATGTTCATCCGAAATGTACGATGAGCTTGTAATCTTCTTCTTCGTCAATACTCTACTTCATGTTGAAGATGATTTATGGTACCAAGTTGACAGTAACGTATTTCGTCTGTTCGGTTTCTGTTTTATGGTAACACAAGACTCCGATCATTCTTAATTTAAAACAGGCTACGGACACTCTCTTCTGAATAAATGATCTATAGTTGGTTCCTCACTACTAATAGGTGGAAATAATCGCGGGATTTCTTAAGGTTCCAAAGATTAACCGCAAAATTCAGGTAAGCGATCTAGAGATCTCTAGATCTCTCCAGATCTAGCGATCTAGCGATTTAATGCTAAGGAAACCAAAGGAGACTATGCGTTATTGTCGGGCCACTTCAATCGACCATATGCACCATGAATGTACATGACCAGCGCAAGATGATCCACAGCGTTTCAAATAACTGAACAGTCCGCCTCGGGAGGAACAATCTCTTCCGCAGCGCTTACAGAGATATGCACTACTCAGCCAATCAGCGACAGGCGCAAGCTGACGGCATGATATACGTTTAGCAGCTGAGACCATTATGTGTTCATCCTCATCTTGGATATGATGCTATTCACAATGCCTTCAAGGTGAGCGGTCATGAACACGTTTCTTGCGAACTTGTAGGATGAATGTCAAGAACTTTCATATCTTTATGGCAAACATCTTTGCAGTCAAAGTGCCCAATGTTCGACATTCTGATTTCCAAACACCATAAGTCCATTTCTGTACGCATGACTCTATATGCACGCATCTTCAAAATTGATTATTTGTCGAACAAATGACAAAACAAAGTGACGGTTATCTGAGTTATGCTGTGTGAATTCAACTTAAAAAGAGCTAAGTAAAATCCATTGGATTAGCTGCGGTAGCGAGCGTCTCTATAAGATTACTGATTACTGACCATATCACCTTATCACAATTTCGTTACATGAATATGATAGACTGTTGAATATGATAGACTGTTTCAAGGCTCACTGAACCTAATCTTACTGTGTCCAGCTGATGACGGCAAACAGCCAGAAACCGGTAGTGGAGTGTAATTTTGGGGGATGTGAGGAACGCATCACTTTGATAGACTGCCGTTGATAAAGTGTACCATAGAATGCGAACAAATATCAGCCGAAACAGTGACCTTTCTAGGGGAAAATAGTTCACATTCATTCCATAATGTTGAATAGACGTGGACGGTGGGTGCACGCGAAGGATATGCATACAAATGGGAATATTGTGTTCAAGCTCATGGGCTTACGAGATCCACATGTGTATTAACACGTTGATATTGTCAGCCTTATTCAACGGTGGATTCAAACAGCAAGCTTCGTTTTCCAGTTCTCCACTGTTTGAAGACAGGAGGTTACTGATCGCACTGTCCCAACCTGATGAGTGCAAACAGCACGAAACCGATCCTGGGGTGTGTGTGTTCGATGGATCTACGGGTCAATACAGATTGCTCAATAAAATCGGCATAGACACACAATGTGATTTCTTGCTACATGAATCAAGCACTAAATGAAGACGTGATTAGTCGTTCAATATGATCAGCACTGATACTCAGGTGAGTCAGAAGCTTACTGGCACATATCCTATGTTACTTCGATTGAAAACTCGCTTACATATAACCAGGTAAAACTTGCACTAGGACTAAATTTGCTTGACGAGATTTTCACATCCGAAACATTTGGGATAAGCTGTCGGTGGTGTTTTTAGGCTTCTACTGAAAAGTTTTCGTAATAATGCATGTCTGATCATGCAAGTGGCATCCATCTCCCGCATCCAGAGTCATGAGAACCAAATTTTTTCGTTCGCGCAGTACACCGATCACTGATAAGACGATCATCGTAGCGCTGAGACTGTGTTTGTGGGGGCGTGGTTCACTTGGCAGTGAGACTCACACAAAGTGCAGCGTCCTGATTGAGCTTACTGATTGAACCGATAGGCGTCCACATGGAAGTAGGTTTTCTGACCGATTTCCAGAAGCGAGCTCGTATACGTCGCGCGGGCGCTTGCTTTGTCCACATTGATTGTTTACTCATGAGAAATCTTGGTGGGTAAATGTCACCTAAAGCTAAAACGTCTTCGATTAATGTCAACACTCGGACGACAGATCAGGTTCAACGAGGGCTTTATCACCGAGGGTGCAGGGGTTAAATGCATCCCGTAGTTTACAGTAACACAGAACATGCCAAGTGGACGCACTAAAGAACGCTGACATCTCCTCGGGTGATTATCATGGGGAGATGTGGACAAAATATATAGGAATTGTGAATAGTTCGCATTCAGGAAAACCGATGTGGACTGTAACACAGAAAGTTTGGAAATTTATCATTGCTGAAGTGGGGATTTTCTTCAAACATATCGTTGCATATTGCATACTACACTAATGAGATGTAAGAGAAAAATATCTCTCACAGGACGACTTGAGTTGTTTTCAGTCCAACTTCTACCGCAGGATAGCTTTACCGTTTCCGTCAGAGAAAGTGGTGGAGATTTCGAAGGCATTACCAGCTGAACGAGTGCGATGTAGCTGTGGTGATTTTTAAACCAAAGGAAAGCACAGTGCGATGGGAAATTAAAATTGACCACATCCGTCAAAATGTTCTGCGGGGGGATTGAACTTTTGAACTCTCGGTTGAATGGTACATACGGTTCCACACGCGATAGATGATTGAAGATGTCATGATTACTAAAACGAGATTAGATTGACAGATTACGAAAGGTTTGCCTTATATAAAAATACACGAGGATTAACGCATCTAGGAAGTTGAATATCATATGGGGTCAACCGTATGACTGATCACAGACCATGCATGCATGCATATTTGCTTTGAATTTATTAAGCATTGACCCACCTTTAAGTTACTTCCGTAAACTGTTATGCATTAGGAGCAGACATGCTGGACATAGAAATAACGACGACAAATATGTCGACGCTGCTGACTTTACAGTTGAGACGGTTTATCTGGAATAAGTTTCTGAGTATCTAACCATCTGCTCGCATACAGTTCAGTTATTTGGCATAAAATGCAGCTAATCGAATTTATTAGAGACTAGCTCACTCAAACCGTATCGATTGACTAAAGGATTGCAGGAATGTACGCATAGACTAAAACCCAATGAAGTTAAAAGCAGCATTGTCATGGTTGAAAAATATTGCGTTCCCTCCTTATCCTTATTTTCCTAAGTTTTTAACAGTTTTTATACAAGTTGTCGCTCTTAATAGTGTACAAAACTGCTGTACTGTTTGAAATAGTTCGTTGTGGGATATGTGACATTAAATTTGAAAAAAATAACTAACGTGGTCTCCAATAAATATTTTGATTAGGGAATTTGATGTTTAATTGAATTAAGCATTCAACTAAAATTTTTACCAAATTTCTAATCCCGTTTATTAGTCGGAATGATTAGTAACTCCGCGAAGTTCGCCCAACGTCGCAATGCATATTAGAAAGAGTGGAAGTAGATATTAAGCCTGTGTTATTCCAATGTAATCACATAAAGGATTTATGGATTTATGGTTAAAAAGGTAATACTATACAACACCACAGGATTATGGTATGAATAATAATGTGAAACATATAATAATATAAAACGAGTAGAGTTTATTCAATCTTAGGCTCACGTTTAATGTTCGTTAGGAGATATAATTCCGATTTCACAGTACATATCGCCATGCATGGTTAGTTAAGCACTAGTTTGGGTAGGGAACTCCGAAAAAATATAACACATACGTCAAAAATGGTGCCGATAATCAACACGGGAACTTAAGATGACAATGGATAAGGTATGTCCACGTGTCAATTGGTCATCACATTCTTGAAGCAAGCGAGTGCGTGTTCCAATCCGATTTTACCGGATATTCAAAAAAAAATCAAGATTAGCTGCTTTCTGAACTCACAGAAGTCGTGCAAAGCAACAGCTCAAGCTATTTTATGACTGGAAATTGCCACGAATGAACAAGGTGAAATAAAAATGAGATGACATCAAAAGTAGCTTTGTAATCGGTTTGCTATATAGGACTTACATCGCATCCCACTGGATTGTATGTGTAATCCGGTGTTTGATCTAATACGTGGATTTTTTGTGTGTCTCGAGCTACTAAAGGGTTTGAAAATAAAAAAGGCAGATTTGAGTGATTATTTAATTGATAACACAAGTGTGAGACAAGTTATAATCATATCATACAATGACAGAGTATGCGTCTAAGCATTTGATAGTTTATTTCTTTTTTAATCAATTGATTTCGATTGATGCGGTTAAATTGTTCTGCTAAAGCTTGACTGTTATTAAGTCTGTCAATAGCTGATAGGATAATTGGAAACAATCGATCGATAGCCAGAGCACGCTTCATGCGTGTCGACAGTTTGTGAGTTTCAGAATACAATTCACTTTAGAGTAATGTGTTGCACACATCTCTCACACTTACAGATGTGAGCAACACATTACGTTGGCCATCCATAAGCGCCATAAGTGCTTGACCAGGAATCAATATGTGATTCTGTGTTTGAACATCGTCTTTCGTTGTACGAACCCATATATAACAGTGGCATTCAAGTATATCTTAGTTTACCATTTATCCACTGTTTCAAGGCTCACTGAACTTAATCTTGCTGTCTCCACCTGGTGACGACAAATAGCCGGAAACTGGTAGTGGTGTGTAAGTGCCGGGGATGTGAGCAACACATTGCTTTGGTCATCCATAAACACCTTGAGTACTTGAACCTGAATCACTATGTGATTCTGTGTTTGAACACCGTGGTTCGTTGTATATGTATGTATGTAACAGTAGAATTCATATGTAACTTTCTAAAAATTCACACTCGTTTTAATCCCGTATGTTTTTACTGACTCAACAGACTACGGGTACGGCAATTGCTGTTACTATGGGAATTAATACGTATCCGTTGTTATTGATGACCTCCGTCGGTCAATATCGAAGATGTAAGTAGTTCACAAGATCATGATTATTTCAAACTCCAGCATATCGCACATCTCCATACATCCCGGTTCGCAACGATAATCTATAGTCACTCATTTTCGCGGCACTT
>JACCGJ010016289.1:0-51950 GCA_013407085.1 Atriophallophorus winterbourni | reverse complement strand
TCCGAAGACTTGATTTGGTTTGGTCGCAGAATGTCTTTCTGTTGTGATTTTGAAGCTGGTGACATTTAGCAGGCCCGATCTTTTGACGCAAGCTCGAATATCTGATCCTCCTGTGGAATTCCTAAGGCGGAGCCGGAAGTCTTGAGCTGATTACACATTCCAAATTTAACATAGTATGGTATCTCAGGTGTAAATGCGCAGTTTAGACATTATCATCAACTACCTTTGCCATGAACATGACAACTACATCAAAAACGGACCGCATCACGCATTCCTTCTTCGCGTAAATTCTGAAACGGTATGCGTAGAAGCGCTCCGAGTAGTTAGCAGAATTTACAAATCATTGTGTGTGCAGGATGAACTGATCGTGCAAAGTGACGGAGGGGGGTGAAGTACATAATGACCAGTAATTAGGAGCTCTAGCGTTTCTCTTGCGTAGTGTATTACCTCCGTTAATTTAGTGCCCTTTCGCACGGTATTGAATGTTGTGTTGATCAATCAAATATCTTGATTAACCTACAAAGGAAGTTGACTGCGTCTATACTCTTTGAAAACGATCTTAATCGTGCCGCAAAATCAGGACAAGGAGACACTACTTGCTTGCTGCGTGCACTGTCTGGCAAAAGATGTCAGAGTTTTTCGATCATTTAGTGACGAACTATAATTTTTCCAAGACAGACTTTAAATTTAAATCCCGTTTATTTGGTAACTGTTCCGTACAGTAAAAAAACGAATTGAGAATGAGCAATATTGAAAGCATTATTGATTAAAGTTTTATGATACTTGATTTGTAGTGTGGCGCAGCATGAGTTGTACGTCAAAATTCTCGTCTTCGAAATCACCGATTTTGAATATAGCGATCAGTTTTTAATGGCTACGTCTTGTTACCTCAAATCAGTGAACGTTCGGCTACAAAAAACCGGCTGCTCTGATGAATAGGTCATGTCTCACCTAAAAATAATCGATATTGTTGTGGTCAATCGCTAAGTAGCAAGTAACTGTGGCATTAGATAATTCAACCACCGATCTTCGTCATACGAAACTGACTTGATACATTTAGATTTAATATAGGCTACTTAGCGGTAATGCCAATAGAATGGTGATGGTTTGAATGCTATTTAATCATGTTCCTTGTCCCGATTATCATTTTTGGTCTCAAGACGCTTCCGTGTCAGAAGTGAAACTTGACTCTGAAAAACCTTAACAGAATTTATTCCCATAACTGCGGCTTTTGCGTAAAAGTGTACTGAAATTTAAACAGGTATAATTGTAGTAATTAAATTATAGGAATGAATAGAGTTCTGGCCAATAGGCGTAAAATTACTTTCGATCGGTGTTCCCTAGATTTCGGTTACGTTTTTTAGATCAAAAACAGCCAACTCCCAATAAAATATCAGCGAAAAGGTATACCCTGATTGCTCTGCTCGCGAAATGGCGTAGCAATCTTTAGCACAAAATCAAAAGGCATTCTGATTGGGGGAGAAATGGGTAAGAGATAATGCAAAAAGTTGGAACAACAATATGCTCGATTGCAAGGTTTGAAACTGTAGAAGTCGAAAGAAACCTAATTATTGTTCATTCGATATATTGATACCATCTACGCACAATTTGAATATGTTTACCGATTTTCGGTTAATTAATGTGACTTAAAACTCCTGAAAATTATACACGTTGTCTTAACATAACGGGTGTACACCGTTATATAACAGGCTTAAGACTCTTTAAAGAGAATGAATACGACAGGCTTAAAGTTGGAACATTATGGAAAAATGCTCAATCTAGGACCATTTGCTGGGAATGGACGATTCATCAACTCGTGATATTGAAGATATTTCTCGTCAATAGTATAATGTTCAGCCTAGCGGACCATACTCTTTGTATAAATTTTGCATATTATTTATTCCAAAAAGTTTATTCGTGTGTAGAGTTGTATTAAAGGATATTACGGTATGCTGATTGCTATTATACTAGTGATGCCTACTCTCAATCAACTCTATTTCTTTGAACAGTTAAATATCATGTTAGGCTACATTAGGTTCATATTTTGATGTTGCTACCCAACGCATTGAGCTAAACAAGCAGACACTCATTTTGACGCAATTTCTCGTCACATGGGGGAGTCAAATCATTATCTCTTTAGATTTAAAGTTACACACAAAATATATGTTCACTCATACTTCAAGCAGCTTCGGAAAATTATCTGATGTATGTATGTCTTATATGTTTGAATAAATTGAAATTATGTTTCTTCCAAATGTAATGCAGAAGTCGAAATAATATTTCTGCACCCCAATACCATGGTTACCATTGTTTGAGATGACAGTTAATGCTTTACCCATGTTAAAACGCGTTGAGCATCGATATTTAGACCAAGTTCAGTTAATCAGCACTTTAGTATTTGGCCTAAAAATCGACTTATTCTATGCTTTGACATTCAAGCTTGGTTTTGAAGTTAATTGAAATTTGAGAACTTTCAATCAATCCAATTTATGATATTTGTTTTTATAATGAAGAGGACTATCTAAGCTGAACGTTTTCCAGCTTATATATTTCAGAACAATCATTGTAAGCCTTATTTTCAACCATAATATGGTGCACGATGAAAATTGACTGAATTGGGGAAAAACTCGAAAAATCTATTTTGCCTCTTGAGATTCATAACCAAGAAGAAATTTACCAAATTCAAATTCTGATTTGAAAAGTATCTATAATCCTTGTATAACAATCGACTTTTCAGCTTTCAGATGCATCCAATCTATCTAACTTCACAGAAAATCCGCAAAATTCTGTTATTGATTTAAGATAAATTTCGCTTATATTGGCGTCGGTAATACGAACACACAGTTTACCTGAATGTGTATTATTATACATTACATCAACTGTTAAATTCCTATAAATTATGAATAATTATTTATAATATCTAACATTTAATTCAAGGTTCAAAGTACTTTTGTCATTTTTCCCCTACTTAAAGCATGTGGATACTTATCGCAAATCATGTATTCAAGCAGTTAAACATAATGTGTGTTGGAGATACGAGCAATTATTGATTTTTGTTTCGAAAATATATCGTTTAACATTTTCTTAATGCATTTCACTTCAAGATTTCAAACTTATCTTCTCGCGCTAATTGAATACTCACTGACTTCTAGAGGATAAAATTCACCAGTGTACCACTATTAACCCATAGTACACGTATGATTCTAAACACGTCTGCTTGAATCTATACAGGATTTATCATCTTGTCCATCAAACGAATTGTAAGGCTGATGTATGTATCCTTTATCAATTTAAAATATCTATCACACCTCTAGATATGGGATAAATTAAATTGATACTATATTCCTCATCAGCTGCCATTCATGTTGAGCATTATTTGGTTTGTGGTTATTGGTTATGTTGTCCGTGGACAGTGTTAGTCGTTTTCGACACACGATATACAATATTGTGTCATCTAAGATTAGCAGTCGTGAGCAGTGTCTGCACTCTTCAAGCTCGCACATCCCGCATTACACCGCCTCCGAAATAAGCGTTCAAGCACAAGTTATTATAGCCCGAAGGGTGTGTAAGGGATGGGGATGTGAGCACCACAATACTTTGGTCAAATCTATTTCACGTTCAGTAAAAAGGACCAAACATTCTTTGGTTGCAATGATTTGTTAAATTTATAGTTGCCGGCTTTAATTATGAACCAAAATACGTTGCGTGAAATAAATATTGACTCTAGAAATTTTTCGAATTTCGGGGAACGTTTAGTGAGCATCTGAATCCATACTACTGTGCTCCTTATATTCAATCTTTGATGAAAAAAATAATAGGTTGCTGGTCACGAAAGGATATAGCGCATTGAGATGAATCAGGTCTCTAACGCGTTAGGCTTAAACGGATATGTTTATTTTCATAATTTTTATCTAAATTAATCCAGCTTACTTGACTAGGTTGCATAGTTAAGGTTGTAGCCTTGATTTAGATTTTTTTTGGGTACTTTACATTGTTAATCTTTGTGGTTCTAGTATATCGTTACAAGTATATAGACTCACACGCAGCGAATCAACAAGTACAGGTTGATCAAAGTACACTTTTCATTTTTGTCCGCTAAGTATTTTGCTTTGATTTCGGCTATACGCTTGTACTGACTCATGTTGACTGACACTGTTTAGTTCCAAACCTGTGTTTCTTGATCGTGATGATAATAATGAACCGAACGCTTAGCAATTGAAAGAGACAACGCTGTTATATCCTCAGTTCGTCCTGTTTTAAGAATCACATAGAAAATCTCCATTTGTACTATAATATGTTATAAAATATATTGAAATGGAATATGAAGAGTTGACAATGAAAAATGTATTCCGGTATTGAAAATAATCGAAGGTTTCATTTTTAATTCCAGAAACGAGAAATTTGTATCCATTTTACAAAAAATACAATATATTCTGTCTTGTAGAATTCAGGCAGTTAAACAATTTTCAATGCGTTTCACAAAACTAAACATGTCACCGATTATAGTATGATAAAATGTTTATAATGATTGGTCATTTCGTTTATTTTAAGATTCCATACAGTTATTAATGTTCGCGCATGGTGAATAAATATGTTTTTCTTTTTATTACTTCCTACACTCATCAATCGTTCCTTTGCTATATGCTGACCGATGATAGTTTCTCATAAAAAGTGTAATCTAGCGATTAATAAATGAAATATCCATGTTCCTAAGACAAAATATGGCAATGTTGTTTCTATAATCAACTGTTTAATGCTCTTGTTCTTTGCAGCACAAACCCACCCAATAACTTTTGTCATCTTCATTTATAATTCAGGATTTCATCGATTTCGTATCGCATCGAAATTGGTCTGCAACCAATCATGCACGATAACATCCAATTTTCACGGGTTCGTGAATGAGATTTTAATGGCAATAACAAACTATCCACATTTACTATGAGCCACAAACGAATGACATATATATTGAATAAAACACGCAAATTCTCGAATGTTATGTCATAACTGACCAACCACATTATCCTTTTTGATTGTATGGTCAGAATCACAGATTGAAACGATCATATAAATGTGCGCTACTATAGCTAACACGTAGCTTTTTTCAGCAGTACACGCAATTTGTTCTTGTGCAAGGTAGACAGTATATGTGATTTCAATGAGATTGTATTTGGTGCCTACCATGGTGATTTCAGTTATCAAAAATATTATAATATCACTGAGTTTTAAATTTTGTTCATTCAGTATTATTATAATATGCAATTGAAGCCAATGTAACTTTTTTATATACAAGATCCGAATATTCATGGTGACACAATTAAGGTGGCATTTTAAGTAATTGGCCGAGACAAGAAATTACCACATAATTGTGTAATGTCACGCATAGTCAGTCTGAATACGTAATATGAGTTCACACGTAGCTGTGGTCAAATCCCTATACAATAACGTTTTTTGTTCTTATTCCGAATTAATGTTTCGACAATTGGTAGCCAACAATAATTTCAAAGAGTGCATTCAAATGAAAACATACTCGTATAGAATAAATATCTCGGTGATGGATGTCCAGAAAACCGGCAGAAATCGAAAATTCTACTTCATTTGATCGACACCTAACCCGGATACTGCAACACACCGTCAACCTTTGCGTACCGATTTGAAAATCCCGAGATATAGCATAAAAACGTCTGTTATTCTAGACAATTATATTGTGCTAAAGTAACTTTTAAATAATCTCATTATTGTAACATTAAGTGTACCAAAATTTATTTCTACGTGGCTGTATGCATCAGCAGCAAAGTTAAATCGAACCAAAATGAAAAGGAAAATACCGCCCGCATATCAACTTAACTGAAGTGTTTACATTAACAAAATATTTTATTGCTGCAAATATCAGCATAGATCGATAACCAAATACAAATTGAAAACAGCCAGATCTTTAACGCATTACATCCCTTTTAAAACTGATTGCAGCAGGTAGTCGATCACTGGATGCCGTTAATCAAATATGCACTAACTACATATCACGATATATAAATTTACACCGTGTAATTACAGTGAATATTTCGGAAAAAATATTTTAAATTTTAACTCTGCAACATGTGTTCACCTTAATGGAAGTCGTCTGAGACAAGCATGAAGTGATAGAACAATCTAAGTTTTCACATTTTTAATCTTTGTTGTTTAGACAAAATATTCGTTGATTTATAGATCCACGAGAATGTAAATCAGATTTTTTTCAGTTTTGTGCATTTCTTATAACTATATCATATAATTTGTAAAAGCAGGAGTATTTTTGTCCGCCTAGAAATGAGACAGCAAAGTATTGGAGCTCGAATAAAGATTGGCTAACATAATTTAATTAAAGTGGATATAATATTTGTTTTTTTAATAATTTAGGTCATGCTAACTGATCAATTGCAAAATTTTCCGAAACTTTTCGTTGACCTGTGGTGAAATAACGATTTTATGAATGCTAAAATTGTGGATGTTGAAATCCACACACCCCAATTATGAGACTTAGATAAATCCTCTGATAACAGAGGCGATATTTTTTTACCATATACGATCTTATATTATTTTTACCGGGATAGTGAAACGAATCAGAAATAAATTTATCAAATATGATAAAGTGAAATATATATCGACGGTAATATATGTAATTCGATTTGACGATTTGTTGGTAATGATTTCCTTCGTATACTGATTAGTCGACGTTACTAGAAAAATTCAAGTTGACGGTATACATAATGAAATAAGAATGTTGTTTGCTCAGTTTAGAAAATTATTAACGTCATATTTTTATTATTAAGAATTATTTCTCATCGGTTGATGTGCTTTTTAATGTGACCATATTTAAATTATATAATTGAATTATTTGTATTGATATATCATCCAAAATCATCAGACGTCGAGGTTAAAATTCCTTAGGTTAGAATATCTATAAAAACAGTTGAATTGTAATGACGGAGTGGAAAATATAAACCTTGGTGCTTGTATTACAATGCTTCACCGCCAAGACGTTCAAAAATCATTTATTGAATTAAAAAATACAAATGTGATTAATTAGAATAAAAATATTAATCAACACAGAAAAATATTTTTATTTGAATACGTTCACACAACAGCAGAATGAGTTATTTCTTGGAATAAAATGAATATACTGAATTCAATGATTGTATATTTAAAATCAATAATTTGCTTGAAATTAATCGAAATTACAACGTAAATTATAAACATATGACTAATGATTTCATCTAGATCGAACCAATGTGTTATTTACTGAAATGCTATAGTTTAGGTTAACATGTGTCTATGATAACATGTTACTAAATCCTGCATGTTTTTCTTTATACCGCATCGAAAAAGATTTGCGATATAAAATTTATGACTTTCGTTTCAGAGTGATAAGAGCAATGAACAATATCTAAATGACACACACAATATCCATCATCTCTGAATCCCAACAGATAATTTCATTTAGCACAATTGTATTCACAATCGAAAATGATGTTAAATACATGTATATTTAGGCAAATTGTTTATTTCAAAAAATCTTTTGATTCGAATTACTATTTTATTTAAAAAAATATCCTTTCAGTTCTGCCAAAACACCAGATGGTCCCAGTCATGCCTGGTTGATAGTAAATGGTCTCTGCGCAACAAGTCGCTCATTTGGCGTTCAATCTTTAACACTGAACTAGCGCTCATTTAAAACAAAACACACACGTTTGAATAATTGAAGGCAGAATCATTTTCTGACTTGTAACACTTATTTGTCACTGATTCGTTTTTCATTCGATCAACCACTTTATCGCGTGATCAAGGGTCATTTGTCTGTGACCACAGACTAGCAAATGCTTTGCAACATGTTGCTCTTGCAGTGTGTATTGTTGTTAAGGCATATCAATCCTACTTTCGTACTACTGACAGGTTTGTCTGTAATTAAATTAATTAATTAATTAATAAAAACATCTCTGAATCACGCAATAAACAAATCCGACCAGTACAGCCAGAATAAAACTATTGAGGTCATGAATCATCTCTGAAAAAACAATTAAAATCTATAATTACTCGATATTCAATATAAGTCTGAAAAGAAGCTTCTTACAATATTTCAATCATAGACGATAAAAAGGAAATAAATAAAAATAAACACTAACGACTCCCAATTTCATAAAGCTACTAATGTTACTGGTATTGATATTTGCTTGCAAGTATATGTTGCATATCACATTTGAGATGTTAATTGCCATTATAACATTTGTTATCTTGTTCTATTATTACATGATCCGCAAGATTCAAACAAGTTCTAAATTGAATAATATTATTAATTATAAATCGCGGTTATTTCGTGTCATAATTTCCTCGTAATCTTTGAAAGACTTCGGAGCCATTAGTTGTTTATGCTGTATTATTCACGCCTGTGTATATTTTGTTCCTGCATGAAGACTCTAATTATATTGAACGCCTGACGTAAGCACTGCTGTGAGTAACCTTATGTTGTTAGCGTCAAAAATAAAATATACTTTATCGCCTAGTTTAAGCGAGTTACATCCAATGCTTCAGAAATCCTGTCGTTCAATCTATTTTGACTCTCACCTATTTTTCATTATGTTGCTACGCGTTAATTGGTGAACTTGGAATCGGGCACTAATTTCACATATTCCATAAGCTATTTTGTGGCAAACTTCAACTTCAGATCCTTCATCATGCATCATGACTAAACTCACTGGACGATTAGATATAAACCTTGTTGTTTGCACGAAGCGAATCCACGTTTTTTTCATTTTCTGCTTATTGTGGGCGATTGAACTATTGTCGAAATCGCTTATGACTCGGTATATCTATGCTAGTGAGATATTTTAATGATTTAGAAAAAACAACACATTTCAGAGTTATAGATTGCTCTAGGAATGGGGTTGTAGTTAAATGAGGTTTTTTCAAAATTCAAGAATTTATGTTCACAAAAAGGCACATAGCTTCACAATTACCATATCATAGTAAATATTCGTTCAATAAGAGGTATAAAGAACAATTATACGATGTTAAGTAATATGCTTACCCTTAGTCAATACACAGGCATCGTCAAATCGTTATGTAACAAATAAGTTTCGAGTGAATGTTTTGATAGATGTAGAGGTGATAATTGCTTCGGAAGGGCATTCCACATGAAACAGACACGTACCGAATAGAAATATCGGCGACAGTTAGTACGGGAATGGGGAATTTGCAGTGCCGCTGAGTGGCTACGTGTAATTCTTGACTCACGGTATTTGAACAAATGTTTGAGTGGATGATCTGGAGCATTCAATATTTTGTATGTAATGAATAACGTCACTTCGAAGTCTACGTTGAAGGGGAATGGGAGCTTTAGCTTTTTCAACCTTTCCTCGTATGTAAGGTCTCGAAAACCACGCACGAGTTTGTTTGCACGATGATATATCCTGTCAAGCAAGAATATATCCTTTTTCATCCACGGAGTCCATGCTTGCGATGCATGTTCCATTGTGGGAATTAAGTAGGTCTTCATGATGCATGGCAACGTTCCATGCGTAAAGGTTCTGAAGATCCGTCGCAGCATACCTAGTTCACAGATAGATACTAAAAGCAGCAAGTGACGCATCTTTTAGTAAGTTAAACATCTACCTAAAAAGAACAAGCCTCAAATGATTTTCTTTGTCTGTCTGCCTAGCTTTCTTTTGACCTATCTTATTTCTGATCTATATAAATGATAAAAATTAGCATTAACACTGATGAGCGAATATGACAACACAGCGACCCTATTAAAAATATTTCACTTCCCTTTAATAATCATCGCCATCATCATAAAATATTTTATTAATTAACTAGTGGAAAAGACGTGTCAAATGTGTTCCAGTTTATATTTATTTCCTCAGTTGAATCTACCATCTGCTAGAAAATAAATGCTTATTTGAATGCATTCCCATCACACACACCACGATAGGGACAGTAGGATGGGTATCCGCAGGCGCTGGAAACAGTGGAAGATCTGTAAACAAGTTGCGCTTATATACCACTGTTAGGTAAGGTTGGTTTGACCAACTTGTTTATTCACATGAGCCCACACTCATGTAGACTGGTTTCGAATCCATGACCATGAAAAAAGCTCATTTGCATACATCTGCATTGCACACACACCTCACGACCGGTGTCGTGCTGGTTCAAATCGTCAGGTAAGGACAGTAGAATCAGGATCCTTATACGCTTGAGACAGTGGAAGTATGGTATACAAGTTGCGCTTGAATGTCAATGTTTGATACGGTTGGGTTTAAACATATCTACACGTGAGTCGGAACATTTGATTGAACAGGTTAGTCGTCCATGCCTATCCAAAAGTGGCAAACAAGCGCAACTTGTTTACCACCAAGAAATTTATTAAAAATTTATTTTACAAAATTTCGCTGAGTAAGTCTGTGAAACGTAGGTTTTACTTACTTTATTCGTCCCTAGTGAAACACGTTTAAATGGTTCAAAATAAGCTTGAATTAAAAAATTCTAAAAATTCGAGTGTAATACTTCACACTAAAATTCTGTGCTACCTTATGTTTTGATATTCTTATTATAGAATATTTTTCATTTTATGGACAACCAGTTTGAATGTCTGAACGATAGGTATATACTAATTCATCTGTATGCCATGATTGAATTGCATTCCACAAAGAAACGAGGTTGAGATTTTTTACACTATCCACATTTGTTCGATTCTGTTTTTTTTCTATTTGGCAAAAATTCAGGAAATTTTGAAGAATGTGCTTGAAGCTTCTTCGCAACATATTATCGAAATTTTGCCCATATAGTGATGGAGGTTTCCTCTCTTTAAATCAATTTAAGAAAAATTCTCTATTACATTTTATTTGTAACTGTGCTATTTTGAACGTTTTCGTTAACATAAGCCGAATAAGCATTCAAACATTAAACCTACGATATTGAAATTTTAGATTATCTTGGATTGGTTGATTTTTGACCAATAAAAGTTTGCTTTGGCAACCAATGACTGGTATGTTTTGACGGACAACTGCCAATTTGGGATTAGTTTGAATTTGGGCCATTTTGGGCGACGGAATTCATGTAAGTCGACGGTGATCATTATCTAATTTTAAATTTTCAAAAATTAGATTTTTTTTTGTATAAAATATATAGTGCTATTGGGAATTTTGCACATTTTGCTGGTCTATATTAATTCTAAGGTTAGCTGGGATGTAACTGAAATTATATTCCTAATAAAGTTTGTGTATAAACCTTTATGTCCTGGATACTGAATTTTTGAGATGTTTTTCTGTTCGGAGGGGTTTTATTAAATATTTTTGAATTTATATATTACTGATTAAACGATTTTCGATATAAGTATAATCTTTATGGACCTAAAGTAAAGGAAAATTAAAATGTTTATATCAAACAGCTTTTCACTACGACCCAGTATGATTCTCAATTTTTCAGGCTTACGGGATTAGTGACAATTTCATTGACAAGATTTGAAATTGGCAAAAGTATTATTATTCCAAAAATTGAGATTGAATTCAGGTTATTTGTTAGTTCATCCCAATATTAGAACAATAGTGCGTATTATAGTTAATTTTTTTCCTTACTAATGTAAACAAGTGATTCTGAATCATTGAAAACGTTAAAAAATATCCAAATGTGGAAATACATTCATACAACTGTCATGGAGACATTCAATAACCTTCAAACTGAAATTATAATTAACACTTATAAATGATTGTATGGAAAAAGAAAATTTATACAATGATCTCAGTAAGCAAAAAACTTCTTACACATGCATTTATGGAAATAATACACATAAATCAATATCAACAGCAAGCGCCACCTTTCTGCTGGTAATACGTTTGAGAATTCTGATGAATTTAGTAACGTTCATATTGGAGTCGACATGGCAAACAAGAGTCCGCCGGTAAAACAAAATGCTCATTTGCATGCATTTTCATCACACAACAACAAAATGTAAACGTTTCCAAACTTGAATAACAATCAGGAATTATTTAATCGTTTGCTCCATGAAAAGCAGTTCGTTTATCTTGTAGAAATTAGTATCAAGAATGACGTATTGGTCAATACACCGTGTAACACCTTCACGGTAATTCATGCACGGTCTTTTGAAAACAACTAAAAGATTTCGGACCACTGAATATTGAGAGTATTGTTGGTTAATACGATGAAAATGTTTTGGTTACAACAGATAATATCACCAACAACATTGAACTATTTCAAATGGCGAGCCTTCAAACTGTGCCTAAAAAGTGACCGGTAATGGAGACATTTTTCAGCGTTCACATTCAATGATCATGACAGATAATGAAAATTCCGCCACCCATTTTCTCACCTGCTGTGTTTTGTCAATAATCAGGTTACCATAAAGTTAAGTCATGAACAATTGTTGAAGATTGTCTGTACCAATGGTTTCTCTGAGCTTATCACATAAACGCTAAAAAATACTCATTATTCTAAATCTTTCGCTTAACGAGGCTAATTGCTTCCCGAGAGGCTTAGCTTGCAACCTAGAAGTCCGGTGGAACATAATTTTAGCTGCGTCTAGATGGCGTTGGTTTTTATTTGTGGGCAGACCGGCCGTATGCAGTTTTACCGCGGTTTTCACGTTTTCCCGACTGGTCTAATTTTGCTAAGCTATGTCGTAACATATAATTAGGATTTAACAAGAAATTAATTATTGCACGTACAAAAGGCTAATATTTTGTCTCCGGTCAATCATTTATGGTGAAATCTAGTCTTGTGAAGCTTCAATTTTACATCAACCGATAAATGGTCATTATCGAGTTCTACACTTTTATATTCAGTAGGGTTTGCAAACTCGTGTGCTGCGAAACACGAAGGATAGAACAAAATGCTGGCATTGTAGAGGCTTTCTGATATACTGAATGGACATGGGATAAGGATTCAAGGATTTAAGGATATATGGTTAAAAAAAAGTTAATACTTTACAACACCACAGGATTACGGTAGGAATGAAAACATGAAAAATACAATAGTATAAAAGCAATAGAGAATATCAAAGATAGCAATATATTTTCGCAGCAGACCTCCACCCCATACTCCATCGTAGGGCGAAGGTGGGCGATCATTATCTTTGGTAACGTTATCAGCGAGAATCTTTAAAACATTTTTGGAAAAATAGTTAACAATCTGTTCGCCTGTCAACAAATATTCTGGCAGTGCACCGTGCTCTTTAGGTTTCCACTAATCAATACTCCAAGATCTTTATCCAAGGAGCTCCATGTCACGTTTTCATTTCCCAATCGATATGCTTAAGGAACATTTTTGCCAAGGACGAGCATCTTGATTTTCCGTATGTTAAATGTCATATCATTCAGAGCCGCCTAATTTGACACGTTGTCCTAATCCATTTGCAGTTTCTCACAATCATCTGCAGAACTAATTTGCGTGCAAATTTCCGAATCATCCGCGAGCAGGACCATTTTGTTTATATAGGGGGGGGTAAATCGTTTATGTGTATTCGTTATAATAAATGTAACTTTCGTTTCCATAGTTTTCATAGAAATATCTATCTATAAATCCGATCAAACATGAAGTTTATTTCAGTTTAGCTTAGTCCTATCATGAGATTGTCAATCGTTTGATAAAAAGAAAAAAATATATTGTATATAAATATAAGTTAGTATATTCAATATATATATATATATATAGTGAACAACAATATATATATATATATATATATATATATATATATTCTTCAAACGGTTATATAAATATTTGTATAAACCACTAAGATGGAACAAAATATTCATAAACGCTTCTGAGCACTCTTGAATAAAAAAATTAATAGCAATACGGTAGAATTTTCGAAAACTTAAAATAATTCATACCATGAAAACGAAGTTAATAATTATATAAAATTAATTGCTATCTCAAATTCAAACTTATAAAATTGATAACGTGTTGAGTTGGGAACACAACTATCGAATAACTAGTCTATAGTGAGTTGCAATCAGGAAGTCAACCACACTTGCGTTACAAAGACGTTTGCAAAAAAGATATGAAAGCTTTAGGCATTGACCCCGCGAGTTTGGAAGATCTTGATCCTAACCGCTCATATTGGAGGCATGGTATAAAGCGTCGTCCGTCAGCTGAGAAGGAGCGGATACAGCTCTTTGCTGCAGAACGCAGATCATGCCGATGGCACGCAACTAACATCTAACGTCTGAGTTCGGCCTATCGTTGCAAGCGCTGTGGGAGAGATTGTTCCGCCGAATCATTCATTCGAAAAGCTGTGAAACCTGAAAATGCATGCGACTTTGATGTACATCCATGGTCGACATCGACTGAATGAGGTGAACAACAACTCACTATCAGATTTAAACTCTATGTTAAATGCATGGAAATTATTTTCAAACATTTTGAAATGTTATGAACAACCTAATCCTCGATCTTGTTACAGCAATAGAATTGAAGTGAAGCAAAGTCTTACTGAACCTGATCTTATTGTCCCCATCTGATGAAGGCAATCAGCTAGATTCGATAGTTGTTTGCAAGGAATGGGAACGTGAGCACCAAAATATTTTGGTCGTTTAAATGCGCCTTGGGTGTTGACAAGGAATCACTATGTGATTGTGTGTTCGATCACCGTGGTTCGTAATAATTATCATTCTCGAAATTTAATATAAACAACTTACATCTAGTGATTTTTAACGCTTTTCCGAGTTTAAAATCCAACAAAATATTGAATAATGATTCAATGGAGCTTAACTTTAAAATAAAAATTTTAAAAGCAGATAAAATGAACATTACGTCACATTTAATGCTGCTTTGAAGTGAAGACACGTTCAAAAATTTGAATTATCACTTTTTTTTAAAATTTTCACTTCCGATATGAATATTAGAAAATTCCTCAATAGCTGATAAACAAAATTATTCGCTCACAAGATTATATAACCTTTAAAATATTTTTAAAAAAAATGATGCTCCAACTAAATTGCACGAGACCAGTATTGTTTGAAAATCATTTTCTTCACACAGAGCCAATATATCATTTCTTATTCAAAAGAAGAAGAAAATTGAAATTGTTTTCCTGACTTATTTAGATTTATGATTGGATGCTCTTTCAGATTTAAAAAAGCGTTTGACGATTTGGTCCTAAATATTTATTCGTCATATTTCCTTTTCGGTGAAATTATCTTCAATTATGGTATGTTGTGTACATGGATAATGCTATTCTATTCTGATGTGTTGCTTACATCCCCCAAAATTACACTACACTACCGGTTTCTGGCTGTTTGCCGTCATCAGGTGGAGGCACTAAGATTAGGTTCAGTGAGCCTTGAAACAGTGGATAAATGGTAAACAAGGTTATACTTGAATGCTATTCTATTCTCTTTTTTGTTTTTTTCAAATTCGTTTGTGGGTACACTACCAACTACGCCATGCAAACCACACTATCGCAAGTAAATCTTTGATTTTCGAGAGGCCTTTCAATTTTTTAAAGTTATAAAAATATTCAAAATACATGCAGAAATAAGTATAAATAAATGGTGTGCCCTTAACCATTATGACAAAAAGCGAACAACATTTAGATCAGTTTTAAACGTGATAGTAATGTCAGTTGATTTAATGTATTTTGTTCGACCCGTCTGCGTGTTCAGTTCTATTTTCCACCCACGCGTTTGAATATTAACTCGAGAAGGGTAAATTTGTCTAAATTTTATCTACTGAATATTTTTATATTGTTCCCACCGTGATTGACTACCGGATTTCGGTGTAGCCAAGTGGTCTCAACTGCGCTCAAAACGTTGTAGCAAATTATAATTGACGGGTTGCAAGCATTGAGAACAAAGTTAACGTTAGATAAGCAGGCAGGCAAATACTTGGTTTATGATATCCGTTCTGGTCTGGATTAATTACAAATAAATGTCACCGATAAATTTATTTTTAGATTAGTTGCGCTAATGAACAAACAAAAACAAGTATGCACTCTCGATGCAAATATAAAAAATTATATAGATTATATCATTCATGGTGCGTTTTACTGGAATCTGTCTGAGAAGATGAAAGTGCGATATGCACGTGATTTATTTTTTAGTACTCACGTATAACTAAAAATTTTGCTCGGCAGATCAAGGAGCATTACACAATAAAGATCGATTTACCAGACTAATTTGACGAGGAGCCATACATAATGACTTTTAATCTATCAATTTAATAACGTTTATAATCTATTTTACGTAGCACATCGAGAATTGATTTTGAAAATGCATAAAATATCATGTGGGTATGCGTCGTGTTGTCAACTATCGAAAATTATTTTGAATGACTCTTTACTTGTCTTTAGTCCATCTAAATCTCGGGTTGAATAAAGACATTTTGATCGAATCCTTTCTATTGATCATAATTAACTATCAGAAAACGCATGCACATACAGCCTCTTCTATGTTGGCCTTCTTCGATCAAGTTATCTCAAGAAATTTTAAAGCTCTACACTTATTTTAAATAAAACAACAGTCCTATTCTGGAAGGTAAATATTTCACACAGCGCTCAGATTGTTAGGCACTAACGGAGAATCCACAGCACTTGCTCACTGATGGCTTGACCTACGGTTTACCAGACGAGAATAGTATCAGTAATTACATGCGATTGTATGCGTGCCACCAATAGAATGATCTGCATAGTTCGTAGGCTAAATTTCAAAAGATTCCATCTGTATTTACACATGATTTTGTACCGCAAATGTGGTCTGTCCAATGGTCGACTTCCTAATTTCAACTCACCATATTTTATATATTTCAAAATACGACCATTTAACATCCTGCAAACGTGCCCCAGTCATTCTATGCGGCGCTGTCGTAGCATAGCGAGTATGCTCTGTAGTAAAGGGTTAGAAACCACATCAGCAAACGATAATTTGTTTAGTCTTGATACGCTGCAGATGTGCCGGTTGCTCGTTAAATGTTAGCATTCAGCATTTTTGAAAATATGCTTCGTTAAACAGTCCTTTTACCAGCAATGATGTGTTACGGGTCTGTAATTTCTGATGTTGGTATGGCAACCAAATTTGTAATTTGGTGATATTTGTCCTAGCTTCAGGTCGTCTGATAATAGTGGGTGTAGAGAAAATGATTGAACATCTGGTAAAGGTTCCGACAATGGTGTGTGACAGGTTTCGAACAGATTTGTAGTTACGTTGTCCTGTCCTACGGTACTACCGTACCACAGTCGGAGTAATCAATAATTCGGTCGAAGTTAAATTGAATGATGGATTATTGACTTGGTCTCGTATATCTGAGTGTGAAATCTTTGGCATGACATTTCGCTAATAAGTCAGCAGTCCATCGAGCGGATTCAGTCAAACTAGATGCAGATTTACGACAGACATCTTGTTTCAAGTTTGGTTGTTTAATGAAGGAGTCGATAAACAAAGTCGGTTCGCAAAACCGTCCTAGAAATCAAACGTGATTGCTACTATCGTTTATCCCTTCACATTTACCTGGTTATTTTGTGCGATACGAAGTTCAAATTAAATCAAGAAAAAATTGGTGAATCAAATGTAATGTATATGTGTTAATACGTTTCACACATCCATCGTTTTTCTGAATTATCTGTGAATAGATTTTTCGATTAAAATTTATCCCAAATGAGAATATGACTAGCAACACAGTAAAACTCAGCGTACCGAAAAAAACATGGATTTCATGTTGTGCTTGTATACAAGCACAACTAGTTTACCATTCTTCCACTGTATCAAGTGCATACGGATCCTGATCCTACTGTCCCTACCTGATGAGTGCAAATAGCACGAAACCGGTCGTGGGGTGTGTGATGGAAATGCATGCAAATGAAATTTTTCGAAGCATATATTTAATTAATTATTTCCATTAAAAATCTAGTTTTCGTCATGCAAGATGGGTATTTCCTAGTGTTTTAAATTTGAAAGTCAACATCCTTAAAGATGCTTGAAACGACAGAAAAACTTGCTAATCTAGTTGTCATGGAATAAAACTGAACATAATTTAAACTTTCTCGTCGGGAATTCATTCGCAGTGTAGTTCTGGATCAAATCATTTTGCAACAACTCATTTAATCAACTTTATTAAACCATATTCGACTCAAACCACCGTCTCACGTATAGCGCCGAGTGGTCTCACTATTTTGAGCCACCGATTATCAAGATATGCTGCTCTTACACTTACGCCTACATGGATATATGATACTTCGTTGGAATACCCGCGAATTCAGATGTCTGGATATAACACTCTCGTATCGATGTTCGATAAAACGAGCAAATTCCGATTTTTCGTGAATATCCCATATTGTATCTACTTCAAGATTCAAGATTCAAGATTTTATGGTTGAAAAAGCAATTACTTTACAATAACCATGCAGTTGAACTATAGGTACAAGTGTATATGTGTATATGTGTGTAGAAAAATGTCAAAATCAAAATAATTCTGGTAACGATAGATTATAAATAGTTCGGGGCATAATTTGGATTGGCTCTCAGGAAATCGTCTAGTTTTAATTTAAATATAGAAAAAGTGTTTGAGCTTACCAAATCGGCTGGCAGGGAATTCCAAGCGAAACAAATACGCACAGAATAAAAATACCTGCGACAGTTCTGATTGGAGTGGGGTATTTCCAACTTGCAGTTGTGACCGCGGTTGTTGCTGGATGTTCGTCGGTGAAATAGTATATCCAAAGGGTGGGAAACACTGTTAAGGATTTTGAATGTGAGGAGGAGGTCGGCTCGCAGTCTCCTTTGTGCAAACGTCGTCAGCTTCAGTTTACTTAGCCGGTCAGCGAATGGTAGGTTTTCGAGCCCAATGACCAACTTTGAGGCTCTGTGGTGTATGCGATCCAATAGTGAAATGTCTTTTTGAAGCCATGGAGTCCAGGCTTGTGAAGCGTAATCAGTAAGCGGGTGTATGTACGTGTTCATCATCAGAGAAAAACATCTCTGGGAAAAACGTCCGAATATCCGCCTTAACACACCGAGCATCCGAGACGCGCGTTTGTAAACGGCTTCGCATTGTAGACCATTTTTCAGGCTACCGCAAATCCAGACACCCAGGTCTTTTTCTTGTTTGGTGTACTCCAGGATAATGTTGCCAAGCTTGTATGAATGAGAAAAGCTTAGCACACGACCAATGTGCATGATTTGAGACTTCTGCATGTTTAGCGGTAGGTTATTTTCAGATAACCACATTTGCACAGCATCCAAGTCACTTTGGAGCACACTGCAATCCTCGGCAGTGCTGATTTTTTTCCATATTTTTATGTCATCTGCGAACAGAACCATCTTACTGCCGCGTGGTGTTGTGAAACGATGTAAATGCACGTTGAGTCCTCAAAAGGATTAACGTTATCGGGAATGTCACATTCTTCGCGATCGCTTGATCAACTACCGAAGCGTATCGCAGGTTTCACAGAACCGCTGATTGTGCTCACAACCCTGAACGGATGCACCCAAAAGAAACAAAACACATCAGGCTGCATGTGTACGGTTTGACAAAAGGCGGTATGTCCTAAGGCGAGGTACGTCACGCGTTAAACTTGCTTGTCAAATGTCCATGCAAAAAGCGACAAATCGCAGACCTTGGATATGGTATCGATTACTTATGGAGATGTTTGTTTCGATGTTTGTTACGTCTACCAGGCATGTTGGGCCAGACAGACAGTGACATTATCTGAGGCAAACATGGTGATAATGAAATTGAAAAGCGTTTAAATCGACGGGGATCAAGAATTCATCAATTGACTGAACTGATGAAAAGGTCATTAAATTTACATTTGATTACATACTCAGAGGTAACTATTAAGTGCCTTTATTGCATGCGTCACATTCTAACAAGGCAACATTTTCACAGATGGGGGCTGAAGCATGTAAGTGCTCGACTCGATTACTGACGCCTGAACTTCAGGCAAAAAAGGAAGTTCCGACACAAAAAAGCTTTGTAAAGCATAATCTGAACCAATATTCCCGAGTCAGAAGAAGCATGGCGGATGCTATCCGATCTGAACTGATAACGTATAGAAACAGAATACCTGAAAAAAGTTAGATTGTGCAAGCCCATAGCAGGTTCTGAGGTGAAATTGCAGTATTCCGATGCAAAATAATCTGAGACTGACAGAACGTCGACAGCCAAAATACATCAACTTGTTTCAAAAAAACGACAAACTTCCGGCGTCGACTGCGTCGGACCACTAAATACAGTTGCTGACTAATTGTTACATCCAAAATGCTCACTTAAATGTCTCTATGTGAAAGCCTAAACTTTGTTCAATCAATTGGCTTAATTAACCGAGCTCTGCAAACGATATTCACCCGACCTTGTCAGTGTTACTGAGACATTGTTTAAATCTTGTATGACTGAGATCGAACTGTCCATCACTTAGAAGATACTATTACAGAAAGATTACCCACGAAAAGGTGGTGGAGTGGCTCTATGCTGTCGCGTACTTCTTCATGAAGTTTCACTATGCTATCCTCGAATCATTATATACCCTCTGGTGTAGGCTTAAAACAGGATTCACAGGACGAGTACATCATTGGCATAACATATTCCCCTCAACTTCGATGGATGCTCAAGACGACAGGTTATTAGAGGCTCTACACTACATTGAAGATATGCAAAGGTCGCAATTACTGCTCACGGGGGACTTCAACCTTCCTCATCTTTTTACCAGATCAGATCATCATCCATACATAATCGATCATAAATTCCGTGAGCTAATAAGCATGCTTTCACTGAATAACTATGTATCCAACTTCACCCACAGAAGAGGATCAAAGTTGCCGTCCGTTTTGGATAAAATCCTTTCTTCATAGACTACGGCATTTGAGAGTGTTTACTATATTAACCTCTCTGTCGGAGTGATCATCTTGTTAGGCTTCGAATATGTATGCAACGCTAGACGAGTATGGGCGTCCGCAAAACTATTCAGTAAGATTGCTACGATAGTTTCCGTTAGTAAATTGAAGAGCGCTTGATTATCACAACAGCGAAGCAGAGAAAGACTTCAGTAAAACATATATCAAAATTCGCGATTTGTTACTGAACGACGGACAAGCGACTTTCGCATTTAATCTTCGTGGTCGCCCGAAAAAATGAATTTTGCGAAGGAACTCTTCTTGGGTTTAACAAAGAAATACGAGTTTGATGTTTCTTGTCATCAATTTTGCTAAAGGTTAAACAAAGTGAACGCTCTCATCAAGAAATACAAGCAAAGTTATCATTGCTCTCTATCTTTCAAAATGGAAGTAAATCCTAAATTACTATATCGCAATGCTCGATCGAGCGTGAAACCAGGGGGGGTTCCTGTGCTTACTGAGAATGGATTAAGAGTCTCAGCAAAGGAAACAGCTGATGCTGTAGCTCAATCTCATGTTACAGTATTTAGTCCGTTAACGAATAGATCGACTGAGGAATTACCGTTATCAACTGTGACGCAACAGCTGACTGATATCAAGATCAATTCAGCGATTATACAAAGAAATTTCTGTTGAAAAAAACATAGATAATCCATTGGAGCGGACAGAATCACCAATTTTACTGAAATCCTGTGACCAGCGACTGCGTGAACCATTAATTGAATTGATTAAAAATTCTCTAAACGAAAGAGTGGTGCCAACAGAGCGTAAGACAAGGGTAATCTCAACTATCTACACGGGTGGTAGACGTTCAGTTAGTGCAAACTAAAGTCCTCTCACATCACATAATGTGGCATCCAAAGTTCTAGAGCGTATAGTGACCGAAAAATAGTTCGACACATGGAAAAAACAAAACTTACTATTTCTAGTCCAGCATGGTTTTCGTTAATCTCGCTCATGCTTGACAAAATTTTCGACGGTGTTAAACGACTGTACTCAAGCTGTCGACTAAGGAGCTAACATCCACGTTTGCTATCTTGATATGTCTAAAGATATTTGACCAAGTTGATCACTTGTGACTATTAAAAAAGCTGAAGCTGATGGGTATCAGTGGAGAGCTACTCGTATGGCTTGAGCGGTGGGCGCAAGGCCCTCGTTCGAATCAACGGAATCCAATCACCGGTTATTGATGCCTCTAGTTGTGTACCGCAAGTTTCCGTCTCTCTGGCCAATTCTTCTCTCGGTCTACAACAAAGAGCTACAAGAGGCGCTCTCATGCACGGTGATTGTCTTTGATGATGATATTAAAATTTGGACGCGGATAAAATCAACTTAGGACTGTGTAGTGTTACAAAGTGATTTAATTGCCTTTTAATTCCCAATATTGCAAGGTGTTGCAATTTGGTAAGCTATTACACTACCATTGACAATTTGGGCAGATGTTTTTTAGATTTACCGAATCGGAAAGGGATCTTAATGTTTGGGTATGTGGCAGCCTGAAGAACAGCTTGCATTGTGAGGTCATCTACAAGCCTGCTTCCAACTTCCTAGGTATTATGCGATGGATTTTCAAAATCGTCTCCCTGACCACGATCATGAAAGCCTACTTAATTCAAACCATGGACCATCCATTACAAGCTGCGACTCCGTGGTTAAAAAAGGATATACTATTGCATGATAAAATATAACATCGTGAGACCGAACTCGTAAGTGGTTATGTAAAATAACTTACATGGAAAGATTGCAAAAATGGGACTCCCTTATCCTCTCCAACGAATCCTTCGGAGTGATGTGCAACTAACATACAAAAAATTAAATACCCCACATCATCCTTTATAACATTTATTCGAATACCGTTAGTCACAACATACAGGCGGACACTCAGCCAAAATGCAAATTCCCCACTCCCGTATCAGCTGGGGCTAAAACTTTCATTCTCTACGTGTCTGTTTCCTTCGGAATGCCCTCCCCGAAAATATTGTCTTCGCTCCCAGCGTCTTAACATGCATTCTAATTATGGGCATGGGCATGGGTTGCATATCGATTTAACGACACCTGATTATTGACACATGGTACCTATTCAACTGGATTATACTTGACATTACACAATTATTTTTATTCCTTTTTCATGAACGAATATTATTTTGATATGGTAATTGTGAAGCTATGTACATTTCGTGACCATAAATTCTTGCATCGTGAATCTCAGGATTGAACTCAGTTAATGCAGTTGCATTACGTTGGGGATTAATTTTATTACACCACTCGGTGTTCAATGTTGTTATTAGATCATTAACCTTTCCAAATTGTCGACTATTTGCTAGAAGGTTATTGCGCCCAATTCGAAAATATAAACGATCTTTTAATCTCATTTTATTTATCATAGTTACTGCAACCCTAAGAACAAAAATCGACACTTAAATGATAGAACCAATATCAACCTGGGTTTTTTCCCAAATCCTAGATTGGTTTTGCTTAATCCGTTCAAAAGACCGCGATCTGTCAGCAACATTTTAACGAGAGTATTTTCATCCAACTTTTCAGGAATCCATCATCCAAATTTATGGAGAGAATTTGAGTGATTTGTTGATCAATCCGATTGCTATAGTGCAGCAATTACTGAAATTAAATGTAACGAAATCTCTGGGACTAAACGAGAAAACTCTAATTTCGGCTCAAAACATTTAACGTGCAAATTTCTGGAATTTATTCTCACAAGTGTATTCATTTGTTTCAAGCAGGAGTGGTACCAAACGATTGAAAACTGGGACAAATAACAAACATTTATTAATGTGATTTCCGTTCCGATGTCAAAAATTACAGGCCAGCGACACGAACTTGTCTATAATTTTCAAGCAAATAATGACTACAGAATTAGTAAAACATCTAGAACGAAACGGACTTTTGTCAGTTGTTTAACGCGAATTTGGAAAAAAGATCACTCTTGTCTAACAAATTAGCTGACAAACTTATAAGATTGAACGAGTGTTGTAGATGTACATGGTTGTAATCATGCATGCAACCACGACAATTCTAACGCGTCGAACGAATCAATTTTAGTATGGTGTTGTTAACATCCCTAGCACCTACACACCACAAACGATTTCTGTCTAATTGCTGTCATCCGGTGGAGAAAGTGAGATTAGTTTCAGTGAGCCTTGAAACAGTTGCTAAGTGCTGAACATAGTTATACTTGAATGCCACTTTTAATAGGTTTTGTACATACGAATCATGGTTTTCAAACACAGAATCAGAAAGTGTTTATTTTAAATAATTATTCAACTCTAAATTTCGAATCTCGAATATTGGGGTCACTTGAATCAAATTTCATCATATCGTCTTTATTTAAACTTTCAACTTTTCGATTGCGACTCAATTCATCCTAGAGGTCAAACTATTAAAATTTAATCATATATAAATTTATGCTTCAATGCAACTGTTACATAGGATTCGTACAACGAACCAGGTTGTTCACACACAGAATCAAATTGTGATTAATGGTCAAGCACTCAAGTCCCTCACATCCCTGCACAACCACACCAATACCACTTCATGTTAATTATTTTCAGTCCTGGTTCCCAAAAAAAGAATTAAAAACGTGAACTAGTCACATTTTTATTAAACTTGAAGTCCACAACCACACCCATCTTATAAAAGTAAATTTCGTAACGACAATAATTCACGAGCCTCTATGCGGTGGTTGACATTTCTATCAGCCTTATTTGTGCCCACCAGGTTCAATTCGATTTCGCGTACATTTAAGCATCTTAGAAGGAACTTGACGAATCGAACATGGAACGATAGCTAAGTTAAATCTCCATTCGATCCTGGTTTTAATCTGGTTTTCACGTTAACTGCGTTTATGTGGTTAGTCCACAACTCAAATTTTTGCGGAACTTTCGGATTTTGAAATGTGTTTAAATTGCAACCATGTGCATACTCATCAGAATCGCAACGAAATGTCACTATAACGATTTGCATCATGACAAATCAGCCAAATATATAGGTTCACATATGTTTTAGGTCAACCTTTCAAGATTTAACACAACAGGAATACATAAATTCATATATTTTAGCTCAAACATTTCGTAGGGAACCGCAATTAATCCGATCACGCTATCGATTTTCAAGAAATCATTCGACCATAATAATCGCATATACTTCAGTAGACACAAAGAACAAAATTTGAAAAGATTTTATCACCACGAGTAGCTGAATGTGATATTGTTCAAATAATTAGCATTTATTCGATCTAGATAGTAAATAGGTTAAATAAGTTTGTTGTTACGTTAAACATTATTTTCACTAAATATTAATAAAAGCATGTATGGTTTAAGAAAAAACAATTTAATTGCGATGAATAAATGATCATCTTGCGTGACAACGTTGCGTGGAGTATTGCAGAGTGGTTTGCCTCGTCAAATTATAATAACCTGAGTCGGAAAGATAGAAATTCTTCAAACAAAAAATATTAATTTACTATGGCACAATACTAGATTAAAAACTATTACGAAACTAATCGTCGTCGCTGCTCTCATTCGGTTGATATCACCAAAGGTTTAACAATCTAAGCACGTGATGAGGTCAAAATGCCTGCTTTGTCACTAGGTACTAAATTACGGTTTGGGAGAAACAATCTTTCAGAAAATAGTTGCTGTAATGAGCACAACTCGGCCGAGTAATGGCAATTACACGTTTTCAACTTGACCTGCGTTCAGCAGGAATAAAAGTACTTTTTCCAAATTTGTCGGTATATGAATCCTAAAATCTGATAAGAAAATCAAAAGCAAGTTGCGTAAATGAAAAGTTTCCTAACCTCGTGATCCTGTTAATTGCAGTGTTGACATTCCTTCCGGTGATTTCGAGACTGATGAACAGTTTGATGTGTGATTGAGATGTCAGACACTGGACAATTTTATTTGCTTTCATACAAAAATGGAGCCATAAATATGTAATCAAAATCAACAACATATGCTCTACGTCAAAAGACTAGGGACATAAAAAAATTCAGGATTATTGATAAACTAGTGAATCAAATATTCGCCAATATTCGTAAATTTCGTGAGGTTCCTAGTAAATTTTCAAGGCTGATGTCTTCCCAAACAATCGAAACTTGGTACGGAAATAATAATTTCGATTCAAGCGCAAATCGTTTCAAGGAATTTTGTGAAAATATTGGTGCACATTTTCAAAGCAAACACAGCAATCATATATATATATAATATATATATATATATATATGCACGCGTGTTCCTGTGTGACCTGGCGGAACTGCTTCTACTGACAGGAGAAAGTGCGAAGGCGGCTGACTGGCGCCTCAAAACCAGCATGCTTCGGGCTGGTGTAACTCGTGAGTCCATGAAGGCGGTCCACCTGGGGAAGGAAGACCCTTATCTCAAACCTCCACTGCCTTGTGGCTACATCCAATCATGGAAAAGGCCTCAGCAGTCAACCTCGAGGAAAAATCCGAAGCCGGAGTTTCGTTAGGCAGTCCGAAGTTCTTTACAACTTCGCCCTGCCAACTTCTGCGACGGCATCGTTGTCCAAACGTATCAGCCTAGCTGTTCCATTGGTTCCAGTGGTGCCGTGGAGAGGGAGCACTTGCTGCATGGGTAACAGCTAGTTCTCCGTTTTGAACTGCCCTGGCGTACATCACAACGCATCAATGGAGAGGACACTCCATTCCGCTTCTGTGGATAATAATACAGGAATCAGCAGATACCGTTTAAAAGCTATGGCACGATTGGCGTAGAGCTCAGCGCCTGGGGCTGCTTCCGACGGTGGGAGAGACTTTCAGGTCTCATTGGACGGCTACCGCCCGCCTCAAGCTGGGCAGCCCCCAGCCAATATGGTGCCGTCTCGCCACGGTCTGCTATCCTCATTGGGTGCATGGGGATTAGGAATCAACCGTCAAGCAGACTGTTATTTCCGCACCAGCGAAATCAACTACTAAAAAACAAGTGTCATTTCTGAAACTGGAAACCTGGAACGTCCGGTCCATGCTTCCTGGATTTCATGACGACGTCTCGAATATCAGAGGCGTAAGAAAATCTGCTGTGATTAATAATGAGTTAAAGAGACTAAATGTCGACGTGGCAGCCCTACAAGAGACGCGATTACCAGACACTGGTAAGCTAACAGAAAAAGATTACGTTTTTTGAAAAGGAAGGTGTTCTGATGAGCCTCGACTGCATGGAGTTGGATTTGCCGTTCGAAACGACCTACTAAAAGCAACAGAACCGAGCAGCAGCGGGAGCGAACGGATTTGGACTCTAAATCTGAGGTGCATTACCGGTACCATTATGTCAATGAACGTTTATGCGCCGACGCTCTCTGTGACGACTGCTGAAAAAGACGCTTTTTATTACAACCTCCCAACAGTCTTGAAAAACGTGCCAAAAAGAAACTGTGTAGTGGTATTGAGTAATTTCAATGCTAGAGTTAGTGCGGATTACGAATCTTGGCAAAACTGTCTCGGGAGATTCGGTGTAGGTAAAACCAATGAAAATGGACTACGCCTTTTAGAATTATGCACACAGTTCAGTCTCTGTGTTAGTAACACTTTCTTTCAAACAAAACCACAGCCTAAGGTCTCTTGGAACCATCCTCGCTCTAAGCACTGGCACCAGCTTGATCTTATTCTTGTAAGGCGCACTAATATAGGAAGCGTACTTCTCACCAGATCATATCAAAGCGCAGACTGTGATACTGATCATTCACTAGTCTGTGCAAAACTGAAGCTTTCCGACACGAGATTTTACCGCACCAAATTGTCTGGTAAGCCTGAGACAGACGTCACCCACACGTACGAACCTAATCTAGCTGCGCGATTTGCAAAAGCCTTCACAGCCGAGTTCAGCAAGACAACACTACTTGAATCGGCTTAAGAAAACTGGGGATCGATTAAAAGCTGCATATGCCGAGTCGCACTTTCCACTTTCGGTCCGAAGAAAGCTCGAACGAGCGACTGGTTCGAAGCAAAAGCTTCTGAGATGACTGCTGTATTGGATGAGAAACGGTCAGCATTCTTGAGGTTCAAAGGTATGTCAACAGATGAAAACTTACGACTTTTAAGAGCAGCCAGAAATAAGGTCCAATAGACTGCAAGGCGATGTGCAAATGACTACTGGACTGAAATTAGCCTCAGTATCCAAAAAGCTGATGATACTGGAAATTTTCACGGTATGTATGATGGGATCAAGAGAGCCATTGGTCCAAACAAACTTAAAACGGCTCTTATTAAGTCTGCATCTGGTGACCCGATTGGGGACAAAACTCAGCAGATGGAAAGATGGGTAGAGCACTTCTCCTCTCTCTACTCTAGGGACAGTACGGTTTTACCACATGTATTTGAAAATGTCGAGCGGTTCCCGACTATTGAACATCTAGATACTCCCCCTACTCTTGAATAGCTCAAAAGAGCAATCGACCGCTTAGCGAATGGGAAGACCCCTGGTGACGACGGAATTCCACCTGAGCTCATCAAATGCGGTAGAGCAGCATTATTACAACCGCTTCATCGTTTGCTTCTTCAGTGCTGGCAGGAGGAGTGTGTCCCACTAGAGATGCGAGACAGAAAGATCATCACGCTATTCAAGAATAAAGGAGATAGAGGCGACTGCAACAATTACAGAGGAATCTCCCTTCTGAATGTTGTAGGCAAATTGTTTGCTAAAGTCTTACAGATCCGGCTGCAAGTTTTAGCTGATAGAATTTACTCCGAATCTCAAAGTGGCTTCCGCAAGGGAAGATCAACCGTTGACATGATTTTCTCCCTGAGACAACTTCAAGAAAAGTGTCGGGAACAGTGTATGCCATTATACGCTGTTTTTATTGATTTAACGAAGGCATTCGACTACGTCAGCAGGGAGGGTTTTTTTCAAAATGCTTGATTTGATAGGCTGCCCCCCAAGACTGCTAAACCTCGTTATTTCGTTCCACTCAGGCATGAAGGGCTCAGTCTATTTTAACGGTTTCAGCTCAGAAGCATTTGAAATTCGCCGAGGCGTCAAACAAGGGTGTGTTCTTGCTCCCACGCTGTTCGGCATTTTCTTTGCTCTGCTTCTGAAGCACGCTTTCAGGACGAGAACAAAAGGTATTTACCTACGCACGCGAAGTGATGGCAAGCTTCTCAACCTGAACCGGTTGAGAGCACAAACCAAGGCACGAAATGTGCTAATCCGTGACCTGCTGTTTGCCGACGATGCAGCCTTTATTGCTCACTCCCGAAAGCACCTTCAGTCTCTAATGGACTGTTTTTCGTCGGCATGCAAAGACTTTGGTATAACAATCAGCATGAGCAAGACCAAAGTCCTTGGCCAAGGGACTGTATCGCCTCTCATCATAACTGTTGGAAACTGTCAGCTTGAATCAGTACATCAGTTCACATACCTTGGTTCAACCATTGCGGATTACCTCTCGCTAGACACGGAGATTGATAAGCGGATTGGCAGAGCAGCTGTCATTCTGTCCCGTTTGAACTCTCGTGTTTGGGGTAGCCGCAAGCTGACTGTAAAGACGAAGATGATGGTGTACAGCGCATGCGTGCTAAATGCTTTGCTGTACGGCAGTGAAACCTGGACCACCCACGCGAAACACGAACAGAAGGTGAATGCTTTCCATCTACGAAGCATCAGTCGTATCTTGAACATATCGTGGATGGACAGATTGACTAATGCTGAAGTGCTTTCAAAAGCTGGTCTAAAGAGCATGTTCACTCTATTGCGACAGCTTCGCTTGAGCTGGCTTGGTCATGTCTACAGAATGGAAAATGGTCGTATTCAGAAAGATCTACTCTATGGTGAGTTGCAACTAGGAAGTAGACCATTGGGCAGACAGCACTTGCGGTACAAAGACATTTGCAAAAGAGATATGAAAGCTCTTGGCATTGACCCGGCGAGTTGGGGAGAACTTTGCTCTGGACCGCTCACATTGGAGGCACTGTTACAGCGTCGTCTGCATGCTGGGGAGGAGCAGATACAGCTCTTTGCGGTGAACGCAGATCACACCCGCGACGTGCTACTGACGCAATACAACCGAGTTCTGACTATCGTTGCTAGCGCTGCGGGAGATATTGTTCCTCCCGAATCGGACTGTTTAGTCACTCAAAAAGCTGCAAAACCTTAAATTCACGCGTTTGGATGTAACATATGGTCGACTATCGACCGAATAGGCCCACAACAATATATATATATATATATATATATATATATATATATATTGTAATATATTTTGTAATTGTTGAACTGGTTCATTTCAAAATGGTTGGGACCAGAATATCTATCAAAAGCATCATTTACAGTAAGAATCGGATTTATCATGAACTTATTACAAGCAAAATAATCGGACAAGTTAATCTTGACCAATATAACCTTTAAGAGATTTGTAAAAAACTAGTTTGTTTATGCAATTACCTAATTAACCTTTTGGATGAATGTGCTGCCAAAATTGTTTTTATTAAAGAGTAATCACCAAAAACGATTATACTGGTGTTCAAAATCATTTATGCCTGTAATTTCTGTACGTTTAATTCTTCACGCTATGATCCGCATGCTGAAACCGCAATCTAAGTTACATTTTCCTGGTTCGGTCAATATAAATAAAAATGCACATTGTGCTATCTGAGTAAATTCATGTAACTGCATCCATAATATTTCACTTCCATATCACCTTCTCCACTATATATGTTAATTAACAGGAATCAGTTATATCACATTCATCCTTGAGCAATGATGCGAACTGATAGGCATCCTGTTACATGATTCGTATAAAAGATACCACGGATGCACCTCACAAAGAGATGACAGTTTCATATTCCACAGCTTGTCAAATGACTAAACTGTCCGATTCGAGGGAAAACTTCATTTCGCAGCTTATACAGCGTTTGGCACTACCCTGTTAATCGGCGTGATCTACGTTTATCAGCGGGAAGCATTATCCGCTGTTCACAAAGATTTTAGACGAACATTTTCCGTTGTATACATGATCTGGCAGGCGTAGGCGGCGCTTTCTTAGCAGGCTGTACATGCACTGTAAACTAGTTTTGACGAGCTTATGAATTTGTTACTTCGTCCATTCACGACATGTATAAAATAAGATGGGTCACCTTTATATAAAAGAATTCAACTTTAGCTCCACTATAACATGGAAGATACAATTTTCGCTGCCATACTCTTTTGCATTTACTGCGGGCCTGCTGTATATCAACATTTTTGTATTTATGGTCAGCTTGCCATTGACATATACACAAGATATGACCGAGAAAAACGGTCAGTTGCTTTATAAATCACCTGAATATTCTTGATGTCTAACAAGTGAATATCCACTAGTTTTTCAACGAGGTTTGGAAAATGGTTTATTGTGATTTATGATTTATTTATGATAGTTTTAAACATTGATGTTAGGGGAATAATGACAAAGAAGGATTGACTTTGCTCGTCTTCATGTTCACGATGACTTTGCATATTGAGGGAGAGTAGTTCATTAGCGATTGACACTTATCCCGAATTTGGAAAACGATCAATGCCTTGTCGTTAAACAGTGGGATACGGATTAGCGTAACCCGTATGTCGTTTTGTGCACTCAAACGTTTTGGGTCCAGTGAATTGTTGTTACATTGCATGCCTAACTTAATACCACCTATCTCCGTCCTGGAAGCGTGCATCATCAGCAGAGCAAATATAATTCTGAACAGAGTGGAATGATAAAGCATCCTTGTATGAGTTATTGATTAATTTTGACAGTTTTCTCAATTGCCTTGGAAAGCAGCCTATATGATCAAGCATATTGTAAACATCTACCCTGGTACCTTGATCAAATATCTGCGTTAGAACAGCGTGTAATGGGATGTATATTTTGGACACTTTTGTTGAAATTGTTACTAGAAGAAGAATGTATTTATATTTAATGTTCTCTTGAGAAAGCCACACTGAGATTAGAAGTGAACTATATTAGATTATAATTATAGCTGCATCTGGACGGCCACAAATGAAGAAGCACACGATCGAATTTTGAAGTGTGAATCCCCGTAGGATAAAGCGAGTGCATATTCGCAATTGATGTAGTTGATCGCTTAATCCTGATTTGCACAAATATGGTAAATGTTGTTTTAAATTACATATAGTGTATAACGTTGCTGCACTATTAATTTTGTACACAGTTTAATTTAACTTAGCCTGAAATGATTTCATCCAGACAACACATTCATTAAAGAAACTAATTTGTTGGCGCAGACAATTCAATGGAACATAACCAGATGGACTAGGATCAAGTACTACATCAATGAGGTTCGTTTTATAACAACAGTGGGATCTATTGAGTGAAGCTTTTTGTGGCCGTTTTTTTATTTACAGATCTATAGATAGTGCTTGCTATACCATGATCAATAATTTTTGTCAACACAATACTAATATTCCACTATAAATAAAGTCGAATCTGATGAGCTACACGTGCCAAATATAAATTCTTCTTCCAACAAGTTTAAAATTTTCAGTAAAATCGTGGTGTAATTTGAACTGATTTAAAAGTTGTGGAACGAAAGAATAAGATTTTTCATGAATCGAATAAAATCAGCCTCAGATTCATCCTGTTTAAATAAGCAGAAATAACGATTAATATAACATTCCTAAATAATTTATGATAATTTATGTAAATTTATGTTTGGAAAACTATAACTGGACGATTTTGAGTGCTCAAAAATCTATCTCAAAACGATAGCAATACTCTGGATCGTTATATATACTGAGATCAACGCGGAAATCTTTTGATAAATAAATTATATAAATATAGTTAATTATAGTTAGAACTGAATTCGAAAAGCATCGTGTTGTTTTACGAAAGCAGGAATCCAACACATGCGGTGCAATATCATTTGTAAACTAGGTAGTAATAATAATAATAACAAAAATGCATCAAGTCATGTAAACCTTTAACATTATACATTAGTCGAATAATGTTAGGAACTAAATTGGATATGGATTAATCATAATCAAAAGGTTTCGGCAAGCGAGGAGCTAGAGCATTCATCATATGACCCAAGTAGTGTACCATATCAACAAAGTTTACATTACAAAACAGAAATTATGTTACCTGTATTCTTCAGCTGGTTAGAGTAAATTCTGTTTCAGAGTGAGCGAAAAAAAACACTGTCATTGATCACCATTAAAACCAATACAAAATGAACATTTTACAACGAACTGCCTTGTTTAAATTATTAAGACGTATTGATCTTGTGTCGAACACGGAAACACGTAATAATGCCAGGTTGATATTGTGTTGCCAAAATCCCCGGCATCTGAACCAGTTGCATGTTGTTTGCTCTCATCGTGTGTGATAAACATGTTTTAACGCAATTAGTTTTGAACTGTAAGCAGATTTCGTTTGGTAAACGAAACGTTAGTAAACGGGAAGCGCTTGTATGCCACGGTTAGATAAGGCTGGTACGACCAACCTGTACAATCACGTGACCAGACACATTTTAATGGGGTTAATCCCACTACCAAAATATTCATTTGCATGCATTTCCATCACACCTCACACTTCGAATATCTTTGTTCATGGTTATGGGTTTAACCCCATTAAACATGTGTTTGGACACATATAATTGTACAGGTTGGTCGTACCAGATTATCCAACAGTGGCATACAAGCGCTTCATTTTTTATCATTTCTCCACTGTTTCAAGCACATGCGGATCCGGATCTTACTGTCCCTACCTGATGAATGCAAACAGCACGAAACCGGTTGTGGGGTGTGTAATGGAAATGCATGCAAATGAATATTTTGGTTCATGATTATGGGCTTAACCCTATTAAACATGTGTTTGGACATATGTGATTGTACAGGTTGGTCGTACCAGCCTTATTCAACAGTGACATACAAGCGCTTCTTGTTTACCATTCCTCCAATGTTTGAAGTCCATGCGGATCCTGATCTTACTGTCCCTACCTGATGACTGCAAACAGCACAAAACCGGTCGTGTGATTTGTGTGATGGAAATGCATGCAAATGAATATTTTGAAACGTAAGTATATTCTTATGAACAAAAAAGCCATTGAGTGGATAAGGGTCAAGTGGTCAAACGAATATAAAGCATGGAAGGTTTGTTTTGTTTACATCTTCACCAATATTTCAAGGCTGATTGAAACTAATCCTACTGTTTCCCTCTGACAGCCGCTAAGATACCGAACCCAGTTGCCGAATGTAAGGGGTTGAGCACCATAATACATTGATCACGTTCGCAGTTATACTGTATTTGAACATTGTGGTTCGTCTTGCAAACTTAATTCAACAGGGGCACTCAACTAACACAAAATCATTTGAACGCTTCACTGAGTCTCGTCATATTTCCACCATCTGATGACGGCAAACAGCATGAATATAAATGCTAAAGAACTTAGCACCATGTTACATTACTAAACGCAAGTATTACCCGAATTCTACGTAATAAATCTTCACAAATTGCGTTTTTTAATGCCTTTTATTGTTGTAAAGACGTTCGATGTATAAACTACAAGTATGTTTTGTATAATTCTTATTGGCGTGCATTTCAATCACCCACGCCCCGCGACCGCTCCCATGCAATTTGCGATCATGATGAAAGGGCGGTAGGATATATGATTAATTGTAAATGTAGGTGCAAATAAAAACATAAAGTATTTAGATGCTATTAATCAATTCGGCAGCGTTTTGTAAACAAAAACTGTAAGCAAGTGCACTTTCAGTTGTATAATGTAAACAAAATCGAAGTAATTATCCTTTGCACTGGGCCATTTCTAACGAATTTGTAAAGGAAGCAATTTGCCTAAGCTTGTAATCAGAAATACAAATACTAAGAAATAATTTTCCAAATTTTGTTACATTAGCTTAACATAATCTAAGTGAAGTGAACTTATTTTCGGTTTGATATCGAGTTCCAAAACATATAAATGAAAAAATTCGACAAATAATTGCATGACCATCTCTATTAATCTTGATATTCAGGCGAGCTATTTGAACAACTTAGGAAACCTCGTAACTTTTCTGAACTCGAATCTACTCTCGGGGACTATTGAATTAGCTCATTTCAAAAGGATACAGAATCTAAAGAACAGTAATCAAAAACAAAACGCTGCGGCGGTTCAGATAACAAAGGCTGGTAAGAATGCAGTCAATTATATGAATAGGGCTGATATCTCCACAATCTGGCGTCCGGTTCTGCAGCGGATAAACATTAACGTTCGTGACCCCTAGTGTGCGCACCGATTACGCAATCGAGCTAATCTTTCAGCAGATGTCATTCACACTTGCCAAGACCAACAAAATTAAGGACCGACCATGGACTGTGCAGTTGTTAACCAGCTTAGGATTGATGAGGTGAATGAAATTCAAGGCTGATCTCTGTTCGTACTAACCCTTGGTCTGACGAAGTTTCCGAGTCAGAAGCGAAACGTTACCAATAAACTATCCAAACCGATTTATTACAAACTTTCTTTTTTCATGATTATTATTCCCGATCGGTCACGAACATTTTTCGTTACAAAACGGGATAAGTAATGTGCCTCCCGAATGGAACAGGCATTCAATCGTGAACGCGTAGAGCGACATCTACACTACTGCTGACACGCGACTTTCAATATCCTGAGTCATAACAAGCTTTTTTCGAGCTTTTCACTTTACTTGACAACAAAAAGGAGTAAACATAAACGGTAAGAATATTCTTACTGCAAGACAGCCACTGAACACTGAAGCTTGACTAAACACTGTGATGTCCCATCACCGTGAAGCCAGTCCGAAGAAAGTGCTGCGCCGGTTGTTGCAAAGTTACTAATAGTAATGTTCTCCAGCGCTCCTACGATGTGACGGTTCGCCCACTAAGAGATTTATGCTGATTGTCATGTGTAGTCGCAAAAATAATCCGTTTCGAAAGTCTATGGTATGAAATCCTTGAGGCGTGACGCGATCAGCGTAAGCTGTGCATGTTATACTCTTTCGATATCAAGATTACTAACAGACAATTATTTCGGAGAGTATGGTTGATTATCCGACTGCAATACCTAACTCCCCAAATGCTGAAGAGGCCTCGGTTGTCATTTAGTTTGATACGCCAAAAGTGCTCTTTACCTAAAATTCAAGTTTCTTACCCATACATTAACACAGCTCTACATTTGACTAATGGAGTTCTTGGATTCTGACGTCATGCTTGTGAAATGACCGTAGCGCTTGTCGATACCTCGCCATCTAACGATGTAGAATTAATGATGCAGCCACCGAGATATGCAAGACATATCAACATTTCAAGTATTAAATTCTTGTTTTGATACATGGATGCCCCGCAGCAGAACACTGTACTCGGAAGGTGCAAAATGCATTCTAAATCTAAGAGCAATAGTAGCTACCTTGTATATTAAAGCCGGGACATCTAAGTACTGTTGTACGCTGTAATATTTATCATCATCATCATTGGCCACATAAAGCTCACCACTTGTCATTTTTTAACTTCAACCGTGGAAGTTCATTCGCTACATTACATTTTGTCGGACACCACAAATGGGGGATTTCGACGAAAGATCGTCCTACACCCTAACGCATTTAGATGCTTGAGCATGAAGCTCACGCAGTATATTGCTATACTTTATCTGAACGCGTTTGCACATCTATTAGTTGAACCGGACATTTTTTTAGTGAGCCGAATCCATTCTTTGAAATTAAAAAAGATATTGTTGAATGACGATACGTATATCGAAGGTCTAAACCATGGCAACACTTAATTTAGCTTACAGGAAGCGAGTTTTCGGCTCTCAGATGTCATGCGGTGTTGAGCTTTAAAGACATTGAAGCTAATAATATAGATATGATAGGATGTCTTCGTGTTAAACCACATGCACCCACACATCAGTTGAAAGGTTTTATCTCACTATCTTGAACGAATTTAATTTACTGCATTTTCCTGACAAACATACATCACACGATCGGTTACATGCTATTTGCTTTCATCAGGTACGGAAATCAAGATGGGGTTCTGCGTGCCTAGGAACAGTGACGAAATGTTTTATAAGCTCAAATTATTTATCACTTATTCACTGTTTTAAGGCGTGAGGATCCTTCTGTTTCTACCTGATAAGTGCAGGCATCTTGAAAACTGTTGTGGCGTGGTTGTGAATAAGATGCATAAAAACACGGATTTTTCTTTTAAGCGCATAAGCATAACCCATTCTAAATATTTGTGGGCAGATTTATTAGTACAGTTTTATTGTGTCAGGCTTGTCCTGATCATTCTGTCCCTACCTGGTGAACAGTGTGTGAATAAATGCAGATGTGCAAATGAGGATTTTTTAGTTAAGCCATTCTCAGCTTTCGTTCATTATACCGTGCCTAAACCGTTGTTGTACCGATTTGGCCAGTGTACAAAGGCTGTTCGACAGTGTGCGCTAATATCAACCGAAGTTTAAAGTTTCTAGCTCATTATTAGTTAGCTCTGCATCAAAACGAGTAATTTCCATTTGTCAATATTAGATGTAATTGGTATCTGATTTAATGCTTGATATCAATCTGATTCATTTACGATAAATTTCAAATTTTCTTATTATCTGGATGTTAAATAACAAAAATGAATTTCCCATCTTTAATATTATATTCAATTGAAGGTTTAATTATCGGCAACTAATTAATACAAGTTATTGGAAGCGTGGAGATAGACTAATTTTCTTTCAGAAGGATGGAATAAAGGATAAAATGCACTCATGTTGCCATGGCTTATTCGGACAAATATATTTTTGCATTGAGGTTTTCGCCTGTTTTGCATTTATTCAATTACCAGGTGCAAAACATTAGGCTATCTGAGAGAAATTTTAGATCTAGTGCGAAATAACACATGTATTCCGTCTGTTTGGAGAGTGAACTTGTGTACAAGAGCACTTTTACTTCGTTTAAAAAACGAAGCCTGACATTATTTCACAAAATGTGCAAGCGTTTTACTAAAATTTAAGAAAAAATAGTCACATGGTATAAGCAGCTAAAAAGCCTTTACTAGTTACAAAGTTTGCAAAGTCAACGCAGCACCTCTCCTGGCTGGGGACCCCGCGATCAGTGAACACATTGGTTAGTTTCCTTCAGGATATGTATTGAAACGGTGTGCAGTAACTGTCTTGCAGTAAGCATTTTCTTGAAGTGTCTGCCTAATCTTGTATTTTTAAATGAACTCAAGAAAATATGATGCGTTTAAGTGGAAGCCACAAGGTAGCCGCAGTGTTACTATCGGTCCAATAGCTCAGAAAACTTGATTGTAAGCACGTCGCATTCAAAGTTTAGGCTGTTCATTTTAATTTGTTTGTGAGAAATCTTATATACATTTTAAGTTTCAGTCCCGTCGTATCTATTAGGATTTTGTTCCCGATTGTTGTATGTCATTTAACCGTTTGGTACCTGCCAACGATGTAACACTGCTTCTGATGATGGTGATGGTGATGATAATTCGAACGTCGTTAATCATGAAACTCTCATGTGCTTGTAATGTACATCCATGGCGAGCATCAATAGGAGGAAACAAAAATTACAGCAATATATTTATATATCTGAAGATTGAATGATGATTTAACATGAAACACATCACGTATTATTTTTCCATTTATTCTAGTGTAACCTATAATTGACCTTTTCGCGTATCCATTGTTTATTGCAGGTCAAATTGAATGCCTTCATCAGGAAATCGCAGATGGAATCAGCTTAACATTGCAGATCGATTGATTGAACTTAATCACCATGAGCGACGTAGATCATCTCGCTTTGTCAATCTTTACTACATCTGTTACTTCTGTCGGTTTGATTGGAAATACTTTGAACTTCATTATCTTGAATGCTTATCATACGTCCCAATTGGTTTGTGCTGGTGGAGAAAGTACCGCGAGATTGAATTTATTAGGTCTGGCAATTGCGGACTTTTTTGTTTGTCTCACGTCTTTGCCTTTGTCTTTTGCAAAACAACAATATGATCAATATTCGTTCATGGCTATATATACCGTTGTCGGACCAGCTTTAGCAACGTATTCTCTCACAATCAGTGCCTGGATGGTGCTCTTGATGAGTGTTGTGCGTTACTTGGCAGTTTGTCGACCATTAACCTCACGAACCTGGCTCACACCACCGTATATGACGAGGATTATCATAATTTTCTATATTCTCGCCGCGATTGTTCACATTCCAACATTTATGTGGTATTCTTTCGAAGAACATTTCATAACGAATTACACAGAACCTGGCGTGACCAATGTATGCAATATTACAATTGTTGTTACAGAACGCTGGACAGATAAATCCGTTCAGACGGCTTATCACGTGGTGTTGATTATTTTAACAAATATTGGTCCTTTCTTAGGAGTGGTTTTATCTTATTTGGCAGTTATTCGTGCATGTCGCCGGAGTGACCAATGTCGACGGTCTTTTGTCGATTCCAGCATGAAAGAAAGCGTGATGAATGTCAAAGGAAGATTTGCTAGACAAATGAGCTCACAATCCGCGTATAAGCAACCAATTCCTGCCGCACATTTGCTGAATAAACAAGTGATTGCACCGCATAAATTAGCAAGACACTCCGATAATCGTATGCAATACAAAACATCATTCCAAAAGTATCCGAACTTAGCCACAAATCGAGTTACGCCGCTACTTTTGGCGGTTATTTTTGCGTTTTTGCTATTTACAGCTCCATTTGGAATCGTGCATTTTGTTTGTCTGCGAATCATGAAAGAAATGGGTGGACGTTTGTATCACGATTCAGAATTGCGCAGTTTGTATCGGACGCTCAACCTTACTGTGAGTTGGACGAATGCTATCCAATTACTGGGGAGCGCATCCAACTTTTTTCTGTACTTTTTCGTATCCACAATATTTCGTCGTACAACTAAAAGGACGCTTAATCGCATGTATAAAAGAATTCGTGGTTGTCAAACAGAAATAGTTAATGCATTTTTACTCGGTCGAAGGTCACAAAACAGTTACACTTGGGAAAACGACGAACGAACCAATGAGCTTAGACGAGAGCTTGACATGAAATTTGGAAACGAGTTAAATCCGAAACGCTCAATAAATATGTTCGATCAAACACGTCTAAGATTAAAAGTCAAAAACCATTCTAGTTCTTCATCCAAGTCGCAAAAATTGAACGATCCCACGATTATCCCCATGCAAAGGCCTGCCGATATCTCCTTGAATACTCTGCCATCTTGCACAATGTCTTACTTCCGTGACCATGGTTTTTGTCACTGCCATTGCTCTAGTTTTGGGAATACCCCGCTTATTATTTCTCACTGTATAGAATGCGGAAATTCTTTACGCCGTCAGTTTACACAATCTGACAATCATCTATTACATGTGGAACACACAAAAGGGATTCAAACAGAAACAAAATTACTTCGGAAAAATCCAAATTCGCGAGAGTATGGATCAGCAGGCGAGATGCTTTGTACATGTGGAAAATCGTGGTGAAATCTCTTACACTATTCATGTCCATTATAATAAATTCGTAGTAGATGAATACCATTGATTTTTAACATTTTAATTTATCTGCATTTTAGTTAGCCATGCATCAGGAATAAATGTAGCACAGAGCCACAGCTACATCATGGATGTTGATATGCATCTACAATCAATGGTTTCATTTTTCGGATGGTTCTCTGGAGAACGCAAAGCATATTGAATTCCAATAAATGCTGCAGAAAACCACGGTCGTGCAATTGTAGGTGTCGTCCAACCTGCGCGACCTCATGGTATCTCAGATATTATAGTAGTTGATGGGGTTGAAGGCCGGAAGTGATTACAACTGGTCATTTGAGGCCAAGTCGCGTTCGGTCTGGTACCTTGTCTACACATGCTTCAGGTGACTCGATCCAACATTAATAACTTCAGACCCCGCGATTCATACGCACACATCGATTGAGTCTAGATTAATCAGTTTTGTCAATTTGTCCAACTCTAATCGCCTTCACCCATGAATCTTACAACACAAGAGAAAGCCGATTGATCAACCACCTTTATTACGCGCATGGCAATGAACAAAAACACTCGCCTATCCTATATAGGCATATCAAGTAATCATAACGGTCAACTTAAACGTGTCTGTCTCAGTTGTCACTTTGATTTTATTTGTCAATAGATTTTTTTCAACCAGGTACCATGTAGGACTTTACCAAGCAGAGCTCGCCTGTACGACCATGACGAATTGTATATCTTTTATTGCGGATGAGGCCGCCAATTTTCTGATGCTTCTGCTGATGATGTTGCTCGAACCGTTATAATGCTATCCTTCCAGAAGCTGCATTATTATGGGTTCACGGTTTTAGTGCCGGAAAGTAGCGTTCTACATATCAACCGATTGCTCGTGCTTAGCGCTCCTCGTAATAGAATGAGGAATTGATGTTAATGTTATTGGTTGAACATCGAGTTAAAAAGTGTGATAAATTAAGACGAACATTTGTTGCAATGCGTATTCCTGAATCCTAAATGTGCCTTGAATCAAAGAATTCTCTTGGTGCAAATCAATTATTTCGAGCAGCTGTCGTCCCGTGAGAGCGTCTGGACGGGACAAGATTATAAGGATTGTCAAGTTTGTTTTCTGAATGTGAAAAGAAAACACTCGAATGTTTTTCGCTTATGTTTTCTTCACATGAAATTTATTCGATGTTCAGTCGAATGTTTCCACAAAAGAATTTCCAGTCTGTTTAATGATTTCACGGTAATAAACGTTAATGATTACTGCATTCTTTGCTCGAAAAGGTTCGCAATACCTGGGATTTATTACAATATAATTTTTGAAAACAATTCGGCGTTTAGGTGATACGAAAATCTGATATATTTTATTAAACCTCGTGTGATTATCGTTTTATCACAATCGGTTCAAAAATATTCTACGGAAAATAATAATGAAATTTTACATTTTAGATTTAGATTTACAGACATTTTCCACATATTGGTTGGTGAAGATGTTCTAAGGTGCAACTAAATGTTTGTTTTTGTTGTTGTTGTTGGCCTCCGTCGTTCCATGTCAACCATGGATGTACATCACAATCGCATGATTATTTTCATATTCTACAGCTTTTCAAATGATTAATCAGTACGATTCGTGTACACAAATATCTCCTGCAGTGGTCACAACGATAGGCAGTACTCGGCCGTTCGGTGTCGGGTCCACGCCGGGGGCGTGATCTGCGTTTAGTGGCCAAGAGCAGTATCTGCTCCTCCACAGCTTGCAGATGACGCTTTAAACAATGCCTACAATGTGAGCGGTCAATAGCAAGTTCTTCACAACTCGCCGGGTCAATGCCAAAAGCATTCATATCTTTTTTTCAAAAGTCTTTGTACCGCAAGTGCTGTCCACCCAATGGTCGGCTTCCTAATTGCAACTCACCATAGAGTAGATCTTTCGCAATACGACAATTTTCCATTCTATAGACGTAGATAAAACACCGCAGGCGGCGCTGTCGTAGTATGGTGACCATGCTATGTAAAGCAGCATTTGAAAGAAATTTGTCATTGTTCACTTTGTCTATCCACGTTATGTTCAAAATACGATGGATGGTTCGTAGATGGAAAGCATTAAGCTTCCGTTATTGTCTTGCAAGGGTGGTTCAGATTTCAATGCCGTACACAAAAGCCAATAGACCGCATGCCCTGTATACCATCATCTTTGTCTTTACAGTCAACTTGCGGTTACGAGAGTTCAATCGGAACAAAATGACAGCTGCTCTGCCAATACGCTTATAAATCTCAGTGACTAGCGGGAGGTTAACTGCAATGGTTGAACCAATATATGTAAAATGATGTACTGACTGAAGCTGACGGTTTCCAACAATGATGATTGGAGGCGATTAAATCTCTTGACCCAGGACTTTGGTCTTGCTTATTGTTAGCCCAAAGTCTTTTCATGCCGACGAAAAACAGTCCATTAGCGACTAAATGTGTTCTTGGTGGTGATCAATAATTGCTGCATCGTCGGCAAACAGCCGGTCACAAATAAGCGCATCCCGTGCCTTGGTTTTTGCTCTCAATTGGTTCAGGTTGAAAAGCTTGCCATCTCATCGCGTGCGTTAGCAAACGCCTTGTGTTCTCGTCCACAAAGCTTGTTTCAGAAGCACAGGAAAGAAAATGCCGAACAGTGTGGGCGCAAGAACACGCTTTTGTTTGACACCTCGAGGAATTTCAATGGCTTCTGACTGAGTGGAACGAAATAACGAGTTTGAGCAATCTTGGGGGCAGCCTATCAGATCCAGCATTTTGAAAAGAACACCTTGCAGATGTAGTCGAATGCCTTCGTTACATCAATAAAAACAGTGTATAATGGCATACGCTGTTCTCGACACTTTTCTTGAAGTTGTCTAAGAGAAAAAATCATGTCAACGGTTGATCTTCCCTTGCGGAAACCACATTGAGATTCGGAGTAAATTCTATCAACTAAAACTTGTAGCCGTATCTGTAAGACTTTAGCAAACAATTTGCCTACAACAATCAGAAGGGAGATTCCTCTGTAATTGTTGCAGTCGCCACTATCACCCATTTTCTTGAATAGCGTGATGATCTTTGTGTCTCGTATCTCTTGTGAGATACACTCCCTCTGCCAGCACTGAAAAAGCAAATAGTGAAGAGGTTGTAATAATTCTGCTCTACAGCATTTGATGAGCTCAGGTGGAATTCCCTCGTTACCAGGGGCCTTCCTATTCGCGAATCGGTCTATTGCCCTATTGAGCTCATCGAGTGTAGAGGGAGTATCTATATATTCAATTTTCGGCAACCGCTCTAACTTTTCAAGTACATGCGGTAAAACCGTACTGACCCTAGAATAGAGATAGGTGAAGTGCTCTACCCATCTTTCCATCTGCTAAGATTTGTCGACAATCAGGTTACCAAATACAGACTTAATGGGAGCCGTTTTAAGAATATTTGAACCAATGGCTAACTTGATCTCATCATACATATCGTGAAAATTTCCAGTTTCTGCAGCATTTTGGATACTGAGGCTAATTTCAGTCCAATGATCATTTGCAGATCGTCTTGCAGTCTGTTGGACCTCATTTTAGCTGCTCTTAGAAGTCGTATGTTTTCATCTGTTCGCATACTTTTGAACCTCACGAATGCTGACCGTTACTCATCCAACACAGTAGTCATCTCAGAAGCTTTTGTTTTGAACCAGGCGCTCGTTTGAGCTTTGTTCGGACCGAAAGTGGAAAGTGCGACTCGGCATATACAACTTTTTATCGATTCCCAGTTTTCTGAAACCGATTCGAGTGACGTTGTCTTGCTGAACTCGGCTGTGAAGGCTTTTGCAAATCGCGCAGCTAGATTAGTTTCGCACATGCGGGTGACGTCTGTCTCAGGCTTACCAGACAATTTGGTGCGGTGAAATCTCGTGTCGGGAAGCTTCCGTTTTGCACAGACCAGTGAATGATCGGTGTCACAGTCAACGCTTTGATATGATCTGGTGAGAAATACGCTTCCTATAATAATGCGCCTAACAAGAATAAAATCAAACTGATGTCAATGCTTAGAGTGAGGATGTTTCCAAGAGACCTTATGCTGTGGTTTTTGTTTGAAAGAAAGGAATATTAACAAACGATTACACTGGAGAGGCTTATTTCACTTCATTCTCGTGTTGTGTACCTAATGCGAGAATAGTGATTCGCGTGCTTCGTTTGGAAAAGTATTGTTCATGTTAGCAAATTATTTCATTTGGCAGAGTTCTGTTCCAGTTTACAAAATATTTCATTCAGCATTTATTGATTTTTTTCGGATGCAAAATGCTTGACACAAACATTTTGGTAGCTCTTTTAAGCATTACGGGCAGTACTGATATTTTACTATCTTGTTCAGTATGATAGTTTCGTCACACATAATTTTCAATTCAAGGTAATTCAAGGTTTTTAATGGTCTAAAAAGCAACAAGCTTAACAACAACCATAGGATGGTAAAAATTGAAATTTAAGTGCATAAACAATATAAGAACATAGATTAAACAGTATATGAGTGTTCTGGAAACGAATAATGCAATAAAAATTCGTCTAATTTCGTTTTAAAGTCATGCAAGTTAGTGGCGTGAGCAACGGTTGAAGGTAAACTGTTCCAAGTAAAACAGACACGGACAGAGTAAAAATACCTTCTACAGTTCAGACGGGAATGGGGTACGACCAGCACATATTCATGGGTCCGATAATTCCTCGTATCCCTTCGCGTGAATAAATCCTGTAAGGGATGGTTCGGGGTATGAAAAGTTTTGTAAAGTAAGATAAGGTCTCCTCTGATTCGTCGATAGGGAAAATCGAACAGATTCAGTTGAGCTATCCTTTCTTTATATGGTTTGTTTCGGATGCTGAGAACTAGTTTCGTTGAGCGGTGATAGATTCGCTGCATAAGTTCCACATCCCTCTTGAGCCACGGAGACCATGACTGCACACCGTATTCCATGACTGGTCTCAAGTATGTATTCATGATCCTTGGGAATATCTTGGGCGAAAATTTCCCAAATACACGTTTGAGTAGATTTAGAACACGTGTTGCTTTTTTAAAGGCACTGTTAGTTTGAAGTGATGTTTTTAAACTGGAGCATATCCAGACACCCAAATCTTTTTCTTCACTGCAATTTTCAAGGACATGCGAACCTATGTGATATGTGAACTCTACTCGATTCCCCACATTCATGATCCTGCATTTGTTGAAGTTAAACGGCAGTTTGTTCTTCAACGACCAGCTGTGAAGCGTATCAAGATCCTTTTGTAATAGCAGACAGTCTTCCGGACTACGAATGCTGCGCCAAATCTTTATGTCGTCCGCAAATAACGAAATGTTACATCGAACAATTTCCGGTATTTCATTGACATAAACCAGAAAGAGGATCGGACCAAGGACTGAGCCTTGGGGAACTCCGCTAGTTGCTGCAATTGGTTTGGATAATGCACCATCAACACGTACCTGGTTAGTGCGATTTGTTAGGTAGTCATTTAGCCAATTCAGCAACTTTCCAGTGATACCAAGCCTTTCAAGCTTCTGCAGTAGTAGGGAATGGTCAACACGATCGAATGCTTTTGAAATATCCAAGTAGCACGCGTGTATTGCTTGTCCTTTATCTACCGATTTTGTCCAATCATCTAGCGTTACCAGTAAATTAGACAAACAGGAATAATTTCGTCTGAATCCATGCTGGTTCCTCGAAAGCAACTGATTATTCTCGAAGTGTTTCATTAGATCGTCAACAATGAGTCGCTCAAGTAATTTTGAAATCACTGGTAACAGAGTAACGGGTCGGTAATTGGAAACATCGGAGCGATTTCCACCTTTGTAAATTGGAGAAATTATTCCTCGTTTCCAATCTGTAGGAATCACTCCGCTTGCCAGTGTTTGCTCGAACAAATAAGTGAGTGGTTTGTATAGCAAACTCGCAAATTGCTTCAATATTTTCGGGGTTATTCCGTCGGCCCCAGGAGACTTTCCGGTTTTAAGATTAAATAAACCTTGGAGGACGCGTTTCTCAGTGACACTTATTTCACTTAGGGCAACCGTGTTTGAAAGTGTTGGATTTGGGCTGTTTATTGCATGTTCTATCGGGTTGAATACCGATGAATAAAACGTGGCTAAAGCATCAGCAGTTTCTGCTGCAGTTGTTGTTGGTCCAGCTGATGTGTTCACGGACGCTACTCCAGGTTTCACCTTAGCTTGATCGTTAACCATACGATATAGTATTTTGGGGTTTCGCTCCATCATGCTTGATATCACTTCTTGGAAGCACAACTTGTCTTGGATGACAAATTTGTTTACTTTGTTCCGCAGTAAACGGAATGTTTCCCAGGTCTCGGATGATGGGTTTTGCCGATGGTGTCGCCAAGCAATGTTTCGTACCGTTAACCACTTACGAGTTCGGCTTCTTAATTTAAATTCAAAGTTTTTTCTTGAGTTCCTGAGGACAAATTCGGAGCTCACTTCGATTGAACTTTTGAGATTAGATATTAGCCATATCCAAAAGTCATGTACGTTGCTGGTTTCCGGTTGGCAGTTAAACGTGTTTTTCAGAGCATCACTCAACGCCATAGTGTTGATCCGCCTAACTCTTTTACGGGCATCATTTGTTCTTACAGCTTCAAACAGATAGTCAAACTGGATGACGACGTGATCACTTAGTCCCAGTGGACTTTCGTAAGCAACGTTATCAATGTCATGTTCATTGCTTGTCAGAACGAGATCTAAGAGTGAGGGTAAATCGTTTCCGCGGTATCGGGTATTACATGTAATGTGGTTATAAAGAGGAATATCGTCAAACAACTCACTGAATGCGCGCTCGAGGGAGTGTTCTGGGTAAATGGTGCTGCTCTGCAGATTCGGTAAATTGAAGTCACCCATAATCAAAAATCCACAAGTGTATCTGGAAGTAACCATGCGAATTTTATCCAGTAGGGCCAGATTGTAAGTTTCCTGTGCAGACGGTGGGCGATATACTACTCCCAAAACACAGTCTTCACCGTTAGCTAGTCGGATTGAGCACCAGAGTGTATCCAGTAACACGATGTCTGGATCCGTAATCTCACGGCACAGAAGGTTTTGGCTATAATACAAAGCTACTCCTCCTCCTCTGGTTTCACGGTCATGACGAATAAGTGACATTCCTGGTAATTCAAGTTCACTATTTGTTTGCTGAGTCTGCAGCCACGTTTCCGTTACGGCGATGATGTCTGGTGAACATCTCAAAAAAACTGCACGCAGTTCACCGATTTTGTTTCCGAGACATTGTGCGTTGGTGTAGATGCATTTCATAGTTGTTTTTCTCAACAAGGATGGGGTGTGGGGAAGAAGGCTAGTGGAGTGCAGAATATATGTTAGGCCGACTCCTCCAGAGTCGGCAACTGAAGGTTTTTTGCTTGCAGGGATGCTTGATCGTTTTGGGGTTGTACTGTTGGAACACAGTGATCTATCGTATCGGCTGAAATTGTTTCTGACACGTCAACAACTGATTGACTTGGTAGTGTTTCTATTGAACTTAGTGGTGCATCTATCTTTCCAATATGGTGTTTCGATGCACCTAGTCTAATTTCTCGCGGGATTATTCTGCGGCCATTTTCCCAACGAGTTTTGACCGTGTTCAACATATCATTACGCAAGAACGTTATTTTAAGGGGCTTAGGACCGATGCCCTTATAATTCGTAGATTTGGGGATGCGGAACGTGTCCGTCACAGCTACATCATGCAAACCAAGTATATCACTGAGGAATCTCCATTGTAACTGATCGTGTTTGCGCTGCACCGCTTTATCAGTTGCTTCATCAGCTTCTGGAACTCCCAAAAGGATTATACTTCGATCATCCCTCTGTTTCGTTTGGTTTTGTTGCTGGTCCTTTCGGGCCCTTTCCCACCAGGGCACATCAGCAAAGATCCTTGCAGTGGTCTCTGAACGCTCCTTACGCAGGAGAAAAGCGGATAGTAAGATGTTTTCAAGATCCCTTTCAGAGCGAACCGTGATTCTAAGCAATCTTGGCTGGTCCAGATTTGAAGAAGTAGGTTTACGACTTAGTCGTATCAATGATAGTGGTTCAACTGGCTCCAAGTCCATGTTGTTGCACAACCTTTTCCATTCTTCTTTATCGTGCTTTAGCCTGTCCCCTAGTAAGGTGGCACTCGTTTCCTTTACGTTGGTGCAAATCACACTTAGTCCATGGACTGAATGTACACTCTGTGTTTGGCGCTTTCGCTGGTTGCTGGACGTTTCAACTACCTTAGATCGAATACCAATAGTGTCCACTTTGGGAGTGTTTTGCACGATGACTTTTGGTTTTGAACCTAAAGGTTTTCGCTGATGATTCGGGTGAGCAGGTGGCTTTGGCTTCGTACCTTTTTGCGAACCAGGGATGTTTTGGGCAGACAGGCCTTTAACAGTCGCATTTGTAAAGGTGGCCTTTTGATGAAAAGGACGCTCCTCAAGACACTCCGGCACAGTTGCAACAGCTGAACATTCATGTTGAAAGATCGAAGATTTAGCGTTTATCTGACTGGTATTACCGTCAGTAGTTTCCGATTTATTGAAAAACATACTGGCAAACTGAGAATTTTGAGTCTCTACCGATGTCTTCAACGTTTGTATGATAAGCTCTAAGCTCAGCATCCGATCATCTAGGTTGCTTTGCGCAACACTTGTTCGAGCAGTTAAATCTGCGTTTGGTTTAGCTCGACAACTTTTGCACACATAGCATACACCAGGCATGTTTTCATCCATCAGGATCGATAGCGCATCCGAGGTCAATGATTTGTCGCATTTTGCGTGGCATTTGTGGGAACAGTTTTGACACGTGACAGATTTGACCTTACCACTGACGACTTTCATGCAGACGACGCACGTTTCGCGAACATCAGATTGTTTCATGTTAACGGGGTCAACTAAAAGTACAAATCAGAGCACAAAAATCGATACGGCTGCGGTTGGTTTGTGTGGTATTGGGCGGAGTTGACGGAAAATGACGGGTTGTCGGAAAATTTCGTCACTCGATTTAGCTGCTAATTTGCCAGATTCCCTTTGAGATTTTTGGCGTGAATTTGATATCACGTTGTGTATTTCTCCGAGTAGTTCCCGACAGTGATAAACACCAATGGGGTAATCGAACAGCAGAAACACAAAAGCGATTCCAATAAACGAACAAACTGTAGAAAAATCCACGGTTGACGTACACAAAGAACGACACGTCGCAGATGGATGATTCTTGTATGAATAGATCCGACGCAGCAAGCTTTCAGATAGAAATCCAAAAATCAAACCGATCGGATGAAAACCAAGAAAGTTATATCCAAAAATATCGGAGGTCAAAATTAATCCAACCGCACGTCACGTCAAGTATAGTAGAATATTTGTATGGATTATTGTGTCACTCAGTGCTTAACAAACATGGTCGATTGTTATATAATTTCACCATTCCGTGAGTGAACGTATAAATTCAAAAAGCAAGAACTGGCCAGGGAGACATACGGAATGAGCTCACCTTCTCCAGCTGTTATTGAAGCCTATGTAGCTTATTCTTACATGCGAAAATGAACACCATTTGGATCATCGACAATCTGGATTGGTCTCAACGTTAATTTTTTACGGTTAGAAACTGTTCAATATAAATCTTGCAGCGGGAAGGAATCGTGTCATCTGAGCTGTGGCTATTCCACATAGAAACTTGATTAATATATGCATACTCATCCATTAAATGACTATCACTGTCAAGACTGAAATTTCCGCGATAAACTTTTTGTGTTGTGCATTTAGTTTAGCTGTTGACAAACTGTCCTCGAAGTGTGAATTTTAACGGATTTAACATTTAGAATTCAAACGTCAGTAAACGCTGTAACACTTGTATCGCGGGTCATCGAAGTTGGGAATGGAAACGCCATTTTTTTCGATAGACTTAACCTGACATCGTCTTTTCTATATACAAAGAATCACTGTCAACCAACATAGAAAAATAAAAAAAGAATTGCTCGTAAAATAACGATCGCACGTGAATCGCAGACACCAAATACAAGAGAGTGAACACTGCTGTTATAACACATAGAGCAATAATGTAACAATAATGTATTGATAATCATTGCAATATTAATCAGAGTCCAAACCAAGCGGTGATATTGATTGTTTTCACTGATTCTATGTAGTGTCCAATTTCCAACTTCTCATCGATTCAGGCTGTTTTATCGTTCGGAACAGTGCCTTATTTACGGATTAAGAATCTGAAGCTGCTATAGAAGTAAATCTGAAAAATGACTGCTTGGCAATCTGATCCTATATTTGCGTTGTGTTTTAATATCTGTGCAGCTGATAAGTTTGAAGTTAAATTAGTTTACATTACTTTCAGAATATTGTAATAATTTTCTTGTATTTGTTCCATATGACACGTTGAATAAAACTGAGTGACCACTGGATGTCTCACGCAGCAGATGAAACCCTTCACAAATTTCCGAATATCACCATGTTCAGGGATGTATTACACATGAATTTAAACACAACAAAACCAATCATGAATTTGGACTAATTTTAGGAATTTGTTTGACTTTCCACACTAAGGTAAGCTATAGATTGGTCGGACGGTGAATATTGATTTGTGAGTACGTGAGGATTTTGACGAGTAAACGGAGAGCTTTGGAATATACCGCAGTAAATTTATTCTCATATAATTTATACATCAATAGTTACTTTTCCCTCAAAATCACAAATACTGCAAGAATTTAATTTCCAAAATTGGTTTAATTGATGTCTGCACAGAAATTTTACTGAAATTCAGTACAGTTATTTGCAATAGATTAGTGTTTTACGGCGGGGTTGAAGAAAAATGTTCCCGCATGTACCGTGTCTGCTAACTTACTTCCAACCTAAGCACTGTTGCAATTCATCACTTGAATATAAAAAGTTAAACTGGGCAATAAATATTCTCGGGCATTAAATCTGTATTTCAATTCAAACACAAAAGTCGTTTTAGGTAGTAAACATTTCCAATAAAACTGGTAATTGCGCGATCGACTGGGGCAGAAAATTATTGATGATATGCAAGATTTCATTCATATTTATGTTACATAAATAATAGTTGTGAACTAATAAATACAAACCAAAGCCAGCGGACCAAGCTTGCACTTAAATGGCTAATATTAGTCTCCTATTCACAGTGCATTATGAAGTGAACCTACAACCCTGAACCGTAAAGTATGTGAGATGTATCGTTTTTGAAAAGCTATCGTCATTTAGAGTAACATTAGTGTAACGTGAGTGTGCATGTTAATTCAAATTTAAATTCAAATTTAAAGATTTATGGTTAAAAAATTATTACTTCACAACACCACAGGATGACGGTATTAATAAAACATGAAAAAATACAATAGTATAAAAGCAATTGAGAATATCAAATGTAAGGCTCACGAATGTTATTCTTTTGCATATGTAAGTCCAATTTCACTTTAAACGCCGCCAGGCAAGGAGAGTCCACCACATGTTGGGGTAGGGAATTCCAAAGAAATATAGCACGTATGGCGAAAAATGGCGCCGACAGTCAATACGGGAACTTGGGACGTAAAGGGATAAGGTATGTCCGCGTGTCACTTTCCCCTTCACACACATCAAGC